>PVJS01000364.1:0-136730 GCA_004027185.1 Glis glis
AAAAAAAAAAAAAAAAAAAAAAAAACCATAGCTACATTTTAGTCCCCTTGGCCCAAGCTGTCAGGGTATGTCTCAGAGCAATATCCCCAAGCATAGTGAGAGAACTGCATCAATTTATGACTCGGAGAGTGAACCTATATATCAAGTTCTAGGCACTACGGTAGTATTATTAAGACCATGAGCTCCATGGCTACTCTTAGCACCTGTGTCCTGCATCCCAGTGCCACTGTAGCTGCTCATGAGCCTTGTGGATCCCAACACCAAGAGATACTCTCAGCTAAGATTCCCTATTGTGAGGAAGACAAGAATAGTAAGATCCCTAAATTCCTTTCCCTAATAACTATGCAACTATGTCACTGTCAAAACTCCTGCAGACTAGACTACTGAGCACCTGTAGTCATTAGTGACATTGATCACAACTGACAAAGCTGAATGGAAACTATACCACTGTGCTCATATGGAATCAGAGTCACCGTACTTTGCTCAACCATCACCCTCAGGCCCACCCGCAGGTGAAAGTCTTCCCCTATAAAGCAAGTCTGTAAAGTATGGAAGAGATGATTTCACCACTACATGAGCAGACATCAGTGCAAGAACACAAGGAACATGAAAAGAAAAAAAAATGATATCATCAAAGGGACATAATAGCTCTCCATTAAATTAACTGGCCCCAGAGAAGTAGAAATTTACGAATTGTCTGAAAAGCAATTCAGAACTAATGATCTTAAGGAAATTCAGTGAGAAATAAGAGAAAATAAATAGAAATTTCAATGAAATCAGAAAAATAATTCATGATCTGAATAGGAAATTCAACAAAGCAGGTATCATTTAAAAAGAACCAATGAGGCCAGGCGTGGTTGCGCACGCTTGTAATCCCAGTACTTGGGAGGCGGAGACTGGAGGATCCAGGTTCATGGCCAGCCTCAGCTACTTAGTGAGGCCCTCCACAACATCATGAGACCTGGTTTCACAATAAAGGATAAAAAATAGGGCCGGGAGTGTAGCTTGGAGGTAGAGTGCCCTTGGGTTCAATCCCCGGTACCACAAAAAAAAAAAAAAGAACCAATGAGAAATCTTGAAATTAAGGAATTCAATCAATGAAGTAAAAAATACAAATGAGAGCTTCAATAGCAGACTACATGAAGCAGAAGAAAAAACTGTCCGTTTGAAGATATATCTTCTGAAATGATTCTGCCAGACAGAATAAGGGAAAAAGCATTAAGATAGCTTATGAGACTTTATGAGACACCCATTAAGTGAATAAATGTTTCCATTATTGAAATTCCAGAAGAAAAGACAGAAAAAGAGATAGAAAACTTATTTAATGAAATAATTTCTAAAAATGTTCATTGTCCTGTAAGAGATATAGATATTCAGATCCAGGAAGCTTAAAGGTCCACAAATAGATTTAACCTAAAGAGGTCCTTTCTGAGGCATATTATAATCAAATTGTCAAAAATCAAAGCAAAGAGAAATACTTAAAAACAGCAAGAAAAAATGGGTCACATATAAGAGAATCCCCATTAGATTACTAGTGGACTTATCAGCAAAAACCTTGCTGGCCATAAAAGAATGAGGTTAAATATTGAAAGAACTGAAAGGAAGAAAAAAAAAACAGACAAGAATTCTTTATCCAGCAAAGATATCCTTCAGAAATGAAAACAAAATGAAGTATTTCCCAGACAAGCAAAAGCTGAGGAAATTTATTCCCACTTAATCTGCCTTGCAAGAAATGCCTATATTAAAAATGAAGAAAGATCCCAAATAAATAGTCAAACATTATGCTTCAATACTATAAAACAGGACAGAATTAGAAGAAAGAAGTAAGCAATAAAAGTAGAACAGAAAGAAGTTGAAGAGAAGCCCCAAAAAACAGAATCAATAAAATTGAATTGATTTTAAAAATAAAATTGACAAAGCCTTAAGTAGTCTAACTAAAGAACAAAAAGAGAAAGCTCAAATAAATAAAAGAAAAATGAAAGGGAATAAATTACAACAGAAGCTTTAAAATAAAATAGATCATAAAGGACTATTATGAACAATTATATGCCAACAAATTGAGTAGCCTAGAGGAAATGAGTAAGATCCTAGAAAAATATAACCTACGAAGATTAAGTCAGCAAGAAATGGAAAGCCTGAATAGACAAATAACAAAGAAATTGAAGAAGCATCTTAGTTTGTTTTCTGATGCTATAGCAGAATACCACAGACTGGATAATTTTTAAATAGATGTTTGAGTATTAAAGATGGTAGAATAGAGAAAGACAGCACATTTCGGTTGCTCCAAGAATCAGAACTCAACCAGCAGGAAGACTGCTTCTTGGCAAGAGAAGAAAAGCAGTCAGCATTCAACAGAAAAAAGACAGTCAAAACATAGTGGAATTGGACGCAGCACAGAGAGTAGAGGACTGAGAAGAGCTCCACACATCTCATCTGGTGAGCAGAGAGCGAAGGTGGCTCCATCTTGGTGAGCCTGCACCAGGGCTGGTGGCTGCTGGGACCCAGTGGCTCTCAGAAACCAACTGCAGCAAAGAAGAAGCAGACTCTTGTTGAGCCAGTGCTTGCAGAAAACCAACATCAAAAGCAATCACATTCTACTCTCCAGGCTTGAATGCCTCAAAACTGCAACTCCCCAGACCACCCAGCCAAATTGCCCAGTGAACTCCTGCAGCTGAGGCTGAACTCAGACCAAGAAACAACAGGACCTTCCTGCAGGGACCCCAGTGACTACCACCCACACCTCATCAAGACCACTGTGAATCTACAGAGCAACCAGTCAAATTGTCCAGCAAACTCCTGTGGCTACAGCTGAACTCTTCCCTTCCTGCAGGGACCTGAGCAACACTTGCTAAGACCTTGAGTTTATAAACTGTTCCAGCAGCCATTCTACCAAAAGTGATCTACAGAGTAAATGCAATCCCTATCAAAATACCAATGTAATACATGCATATAAGTGTTTATAACAGCACAATTCACAATAGCCAAATTATGGAACCAACCTAGGTGTCCATCCACAGAAGAATGGATTACAAAATTATGGGATAAACACATAATAGAATTCTACTCAGCAATATAGAAGAATAAAATAATGTCATTTGAAGGAAAATGGATATACCTGGAGAACATTATGTTAAGTGAGATTAACCAGTCACAGAAAGTGAAGGGTCATATGTTTTCTCTCATATGTAGACGCTAGAGAGTAATTGGGATACCAGCAAGACTCCAGATAATGGAGGAGAAACTCAAGCCAGGGAGGTGGCCTAGGGGAAGGTGGGGTGAAGGGAGAGAGGGAGGATCGGTGAAGGAATCACTTCCGTTGACATTATGTACATATGTGAGAATACCAATGCCAATCTCAATATTCTGTAATGGGGAAGGGGGAGTGAAGAGGGAGCTGGGGGAAAGCCCTCCAAGTGCTGCGTGCATGTATGTCACTATTACTATGGACTACATTATGATCTGAGACTACAATGCAGCAATAAAAGTATGAAAATGACAAAATAAGTAGAAGTTTAATTTGCTCATGATTCTAGAGGCTGGGAAGTTTAACATGGTGCCAGCATCTGACAAGGGCCTTCATGTAGTGTCATAACACAGCAGTGAGCAGGTGAACGCATGAGACACCGAGGGTCCACTTTTGTAACAAACCCAGTAACAGCTCTAATCCATGCATGAGGGCAGAGCCTGGGGCCTTCATCACTTCTTAAAGGTCCCACCTCTTAACACTGTTACTGTGGCAATTGTATTTCAATATAAGTTTTGGAGGGGATGGAAGGGATATTTATACCATAGCAACAAGGTATAAAAAACATCTCCCATTAAGCTGGGCATGGTGGCACACACCTGTAATCCTAATGCTTGGGAGGATGACACAGGGGGATTTCAGGTTCAAGACTAGCCTCAGCAACTTAGTGAGACTCTCAACAGTCTAGTGAGACCCTGTTTCAAAACAACACAAAAAGGGCTGGGGTATAGCTTGGAGGTTAAATGCCTCTGGGTTCAATCCCCAGTACTACAAAACAAACAAGCAAACAAAAAACAAAAACAAAAAACTCTCAATAAAGGAAAACCCAGCTGAATTCTACCAAACATTCAAAGAATTACCAATCCCTCTTCTGAAAAGCACAAGAAGAAATACTTGCAAACACATTACATGAGGTCAGCATTACCTTCATATCTAAATGAAAGATCATTCTGACCCCCACATTACAAACAAGCTATCTCTGACTTCCTTATTTCCCAACACTGCTTCTCCTGGAATTGGCTTTGGGTCTGTTTGCCTCATGCCACAACTGCAATCCCCCTCCTACTCCTTGTTTTCACTCTGCAGACTTCAAGAGTGTCCAGGGAGGCAGGCTCAGTGGTGCAGGCTTGTAATCCCAGTCCTTGGGAGGCTGAGACAGGAGGATCGCAGGTTTGGGGCCAGCGTCAGCAATTTAGTGAGACCATCAGCAATTTAGTGAGACCCCATTTCAAATTTTAAAAAAATGTAAAAGGGCTGGGGCTGTATCTCAGGGGTGGAATGCCCCTGGGTTCAATGCCCAGTACAAAAAGAAAGAGTTTACAGGGCCCTGATCGCACGTTTCCCCAGGCCAGAAGGAGAGACATGGAGGAATGCAATGGCACTAGACTTAGCCCTACTATTTCAGTAAATGGAACAGAAAACAAAATGTTAGCAAAAAAGAAGCATTTTATCTATATGGATGTCAACTAAAGATCAGCTCAGCATTATTTCCTGTGTTAGTGGAAGGTTGTCTGGTGACTGTTCAACTGCACATGTCAAGGAATATGAATTTGAAAAAGAAAAAGAAATCCTTTAAGCAATGTGCCTTCTCAACTTGAGAAAGTTTTGGTGAGGTTTTCACTAAACTGCGTATGTGATAGCATCCTAGGTGTCTGGGAAAATCTTGGGGTTTTTCCAGTTAGAATATTAATAAAAAGCAAGATCAGTCAATCACAAAAAAGAAGGGCCATATGTTTTCATTAATATGTGCAACCTAGGGAGTAGTGGGGACACACAAGGGATTCCAGTTGATAATGGAGAACCCTCAGTGGGGCAAGGGAAGTGGTACAAGGGAAGGGGAAGGGCAAGAAAGAAGCAAGTCAGTGAAATTACTATCATGAACAATATGTACATGTGAGAACATACCAACATCATTCTTGGTACTTCCTATGGGTGGGGGGAGGCGGGGGGGACACTAAGAGCTGTGTGCATGTATGTTAACATCAAATTGATATTCACTGTGATGTAAGACTCCAATGCACCAATAAAAGCACATTAAAAAAGAATATTAATAAAAAGATATATTTAAAGACAGATAAAATATTTTTACTTTCTGAGCTAGTTCTCAAAGGTGCAGCATACTCAATATTGCCTGCAAATCATAAAGACAACTGAGAATAAATTCTTACATAGTCACCAGAGTCTACTGTCCTCTGTGGCTTTCCAACTTGTGGCTATCTACTGAGTTAAATGGTTTTTAGATGGGTGAAATGAGAACCTCTGGCTGTACTTGTGTTTATTTTTAAGAATATTTATTTACCATATCTTTCTTCTGCTTTTTAGGAACAATTTCTGTACTTTGGTACCATAACTCAATTTCCTCCTTGTGACTTCATAAAAATCATCACAGTTTATGTTTGTAGGACAGTATTTCTAAAGGAGAACATACATTTGGCAGTGATAATGCTCATAATTTATGAAGAAATTACTTGTTTGGCCTGTTTGCAGTGAGAAAGCAAACCATCTCCAGGAAAAATAATCTATCATTGTTTAATTCTTGTTTACCTTATTATTGTCTGATTTTACCCAATTGCTTTTGACATAAAAGAATGGAAAGCTAAACTAGTGGAATGTGTGGAGATTACTGTTGGGCTTTGAAGTTCAAGGGAGATTGGCCAGAGGATTCTGTCTTGGATGTTAAGCCATTTTGAGGCTTGCTGAGAGACTCTGAAGTACAGCAGAAAAATGAGCTACGTTACTTTATTGTTCTAATTTAGTGTACTGTGATACATGTCTTTTACTTGTCAATAAGTGATTAATGGAGAACAAACTGTGGTGGATTCTATGGTTCTAAGGCTAAATTAGGTCGATGAAACAAGGAGTAAGTGGTCTGAAAGTCAGAATCAAGTAAAAGTCAAGCCTTGAGAGAGAAAGAGGGAGGTATGCTTTAACTAAATTGTTTCAGTGCAGTTCACCTGTCATTTACACATCCCACTCAACAGAAATAAGAATATATTGAGTGCCTGCTATGTGTATTGTTCTTGCCCTCATGGATCATGTGATCTATGGAGTGATATCTGTTAAACAAATACATACCTAATTATCTTTGTGATACTACCTTGGAGAAAGAATAGAATGTACGAAGAGCATACCATAGGAATACCTAATAGACCCTAGAGTTGGGGGACAGCACGGGCAGGGAAGATTTTTCTGAGAAAGTGACACTTAAACTGAGGCATGAACAATGAGTAGGAGCTATACCGGAACTGGAGAACAGACAGAGGAGATAGACCTATATGGGGTAATTAAGATGAAAAGAGCCTGCTACCTTTGAAAAACTATAAGAAGGCCACAGCGGCTAAAGGTAGCTGGGGATCACTCACCCTGCATTACATGAATATGCTTTCTAGGGAAATAAGAAATAAAATGCTGCCCTATGCTCAACAACGTTAACAACAACAGTAGCAATCTAAAATATGTGGGTTTTGAGTGTTCACTCTGTGTTAAGCACTGTTCTGGGAGTTACATGTATGTTTCATTTTATCTTCACAACAACCTACAAGGATCATTCCTGTTGTATTATATGAATAGGATAAAAGGATTAGCTTACAGACCATATTCACATTTAAGTTTATATGACCAATAAATGCTAAAGGCAGGATTGAAAACAAAGGTTTTCTAACTCCAGCATCTGGACTCTTACAATTGCACTCTATATACTATATCATTTTATATTGTATTTAGATGCGCCTACTTCTATATGAGTTAGATACAATAATTGTTTCTATCTCTTTTTGCATGGCAAGCAGTGTTTTTATTTCCTCCTTGGGTGAAGCCTTACCAAAAGATACCTTCCTTCCTTCCATGATTCTATCTAGCAAACCAATTGCTTCCCCATTGCAGAGATTTTTGTATGGCATTTGAATCAAAATATGAGGGGGTGTGTTTTATGATTTTTGGACCACACATTCTTTGCACTAATTTCATTAAGACACCTGAGGATAGTTTATTCTTCCTGATGCTGAATGAAGTTGAGAAATAACATGTTGGCAAATTTCCTGTATCAATTGGAGATACTAATGGAGCCCACTCTGGAACATAGTGGTATGGCCCACAAAATGGTTTTAGAGTCTGACAGAATGGGATTGATTTCAGGTTCAGCTACTTATGAGCTGTGTGATATTTGCAGATTACTAACTTCCCTGAATCTTTGTATCTCATCTGTAAAATAGGACAACAAGGACAGTAAACAAGTTTGTACTTTTTCACATAAATTCTGCAATGATTAAACGAGATCATGTATATTCACAGCTCAGTGAATATGGTTGCTAGCCAGCCATTATCAATTTATCTTTTGGAGAAAAATCAAATCATTCACAAGATACATCTATATGAAGTATAATGCCTTTAATTATATTATCAGATAATTTAATATAGAATAAACTTTTAAACAGCAAAACTGAAGAAGCTGTCTAAAATACCAAAACATTAAAAAGAAAAAAAAGGATTTTAAAACATTTCAAGAGCAGTAGCCTTAAAAATATCATGTCTCCAGGATTGTCTTATTTACATTTATCGGGGATTTAATCAATGTTTATAGAATGAATGAAGAAATAATGAATGGATGGATGGATGGATGGATGGATGGATGGATGGATAGATGAATACAGCTTCATAACATTTGCAGAGGAGCAGGCAGGTAATGGTAAAGGTTTAGAAGAACTGTGTTTCCACGACTCAATATTTTTCAATTCTGTCTTTGTCAAAAAAGATGGAAAACAATGAAAAGTTGACTTCAGGCAACACAATAAGAACAAACCATAAAGAAATTTAGCTGCATTTATTGGCAATGGGCACAGCGGGATTTGAGCCCTCTTCACATAACCCTTTGTTGGTGCAGGTGCAGTCGTTGGCATTATCAACACGAGTGTTAACAATGAATGTTTCTTGTTTCTATTAGGAAGGAATGTAAAGACTGAGGAAAGCAGGTAAAGACCAGCCTGTTCATAAAACACATAGAGAAAAGAGAATAGAAGTGATTAATAAGTCATTTCAAAGAATATTTATGACAATGCATATAATTTTCCAGTGCATCTGTGGGTACATATTTTCATAATTCTGTAATATTAATCGCATTGATACTTCTATCCCATATGAGAAGTAGGAACATTGAAGTTTATCTTATAAGAAAGGTAACACTACTAGTAAACCTGAGCAACAATAAAAGATTAATCTGTTCTACATAAATTCCTCCTTAATTCTACATTCCCTTAAACTCATGAATATTTTCTCCTATTTACATATATATGTAAATATTTGTGCTTGATGTTTAATTAGATTATATATTCTTTCTTGGCAAACAGCATGTCTTTTATTCTTTTTAAACAATATCTCTTCTTTAAATACTTCACATTTCATTTGTTTCATAGTAGATAAGTGCTAAGTATTTATTTATTTATTTATTTATTTATTTGTGGTACTGGGGATTGAACCCAGGAGCATTCTACCTCTGAGCTACACCCCCATAACTATTCTATTTTCATTTTGAAATAGGGTCTCACTAGGTTGATGAGAGTCTCACTACATTGCTGAGGCTGTCCTTGAACCTGAAATCCTCCTGTCTCAGCCTCCCAAGAACTGGGATTACAGGCCTGCACCACCACAACAGGCTAAGTGCTAAGTATTTGTGGGCACTAAGTATTTATGGATGAATGAATAGACAAAATAATAAATGAATGAAGGCATAAACATGTTTTTAAACTGTCAGATTATAAACTTCTTTGAGGGTAGGAAATTTTCCTGAAATTTACCTGTTAAACCATGACAAGAGTAGCCAGAAACTCCCCTAAAAACAGGAAACTCTCTAATTAGACTTTTTTTTTTTTTGCGGTTCCGGGGATTGAACGCAGGGGCGTTCTACCTCCGCGCTACACCCCCGGCCCTATTTTTTATACTTTATTTTGAAACTGGGTCTCACGAAGTTGTGGAGGGCCTCACTAGGTAGAGAGAGAGAAAGAGAGATAGGGAGAGAGAGAGAGAGAGAGAGAGAGCTGAGGCTGGCCGCGAACCCGGATCCTCCGGTCTCCGCCACCCAAAGTACTGGGATTACAAGCGTGTGCCACCACGCCCGGCTTCACTGGTCATTATTTTAACTTTGCAGCTCATAAATATTGGCATTGATTATCAGGTCACGTTGTAATTATTTGAATCTCTATATATTCTGCTAGAATTTCTATCATGTCATGTATCATATGCATTTTTCCAATCTCAGCTTTCAGGATTGTGCCTGGAACCTGTAGGAGACCACTGACTATTCCCCCCAAATGAAGTACATGAATGAGGGTTGCATCTGCAAATATAGTTCCATTCTCCAAACTCTATTTCTCTAAGGATCAGAGCTCAGTGTCAACAGTGAGATGTAGTTACACGTAAGTTCTTGGTGCAACAACAGATAACTGCATGCAGGCATGGGTGGAGGAATAAAAATGTTTGTTTTGTTTTGCTTTTCAGATGCCCTTGCAAGATAAAGAAATTAGCTAGATTCATTTGAATATTTCTTTTAGTTGCCTTTTAGAGAGTCAGAGAGTTCATACGTCTTGAAACTCTACAGACGAGAGGATAGAGCTTTCCATTTCCTAGAGAGAAACACAGGCATCCTTGACTAGTGATAACTTAGAATCTTGTGTGTTCAAACTGTAAAAGAATCTAGTCTCCACTTTCCAGGTGCTTAGTGACTCCAAATCAGAGAAAGGTAAACTTTTAAAATAGAATCGAGGACATATTTACCATGCCATTGGGGAAATAATACCTGCTCAGGTTCCATTTCTTTTTTAGGTAGTCCCTATACTTTTGTTCCTGAGTTTTGGTAGATGTTGAGAAGAGTTTCAGCTTTTTCCCTTTGCTTGACACCTGAGGCTGGAACATCAACGGCTATTCATCTCAACCTAGATTCTTATCCCTACCCTTTTTCTCTTTACTTGTGTTGGGCCACAGTTGACTTCAAAGGAGACTTTGAATGAAAGAGAGACTCATCCTGTTGGGAAGGAAAGGATAATTGGATGCCTTCTACTACAGAAGTTCCCCCAGCTTTTCCTAAACATAGGAATCACTGTGTGTTTTTTACACAAAATCTGATTTTGAGCCACTCAGTCATATTATAAATATATAATATGACTATATATATATATTATATATATTATATATATTATATATATTATATATATTATATATATAATATGAGTCATATAAAATACCATTTTTTGCCCTTACCAAGAAAATAAATTTCTCCAAATCAGAAAGGAACATCCCTAAGCCAGGCATAGTGGCACAGGCTTGTAATACTTGGGAGGCTGATACAGGAGGATCGCAGGGTCACAGCCAGCCTCAACAACTCAGTGAGGTCCTCCACAACTCGGTGAGACCCTGTTTGAAACTAAAAAAAAAATCGGGCTGAGAGTGTGGCTCAGAGGTAGAACACCCCTGGGTTCAATCCCTAGTGCCACACACCTAAAAAAGGAATGTACCTTTCATTTTAAATAATGTGTTTGCTTTTTTCATTCTTACTTTTAATGCCTGGTGAACATATAATTATATGAATTATTCAATGACTTTTAGAAAACATTGAATTCAATTATTAATTTATTAATTGGGGAAACAAAAGGAACCATCCCTTTCTGTGTTATGGAAGGTGTAAAATGGAGAGGTATCCTAATTGTATGCTTTCATGTCAGTGGAATATGTATGCTTTCATGTCAATAACACAGCTGTTATTGGCATAAAAGTGCAGTGCATATATTTTATCCAACTTGTTTTACTAGTACCTCAGGGAAATCTAAGCCACAAAGTGAATATATTTATTTTGTCTATAGCTATACTACTGGTTGTATTCATTAATTGGGGATGATTATAAGACCTTTACTTCAGTTGGACATACTGACTTACAGCTAGGTTTATGGCTTCTTCACACACACACACACACACACACACACACACACACACACACAGATATACATATATATGTGGTCCAATTGTTCTATTCCAATCTCTAACAAGATAATTAAGTGAACTTGTGATACGTGCAGGAAAATATCTCACTTTATTTGACTGTATGTCCAAGAATTTCACTTTTTTTTCTATTATATATTTGTTCAATTGATGATTTCTAGGTATGTTGTTCTGAACCATCATTTGAGGATTTCTTATTTATTAGTTAAGGCTCTACATTATCCAGAATGAGATTGCCACATTCCTGCGAGACAGGTGATTACACTGTTTGGCGAAGGATCACATCCACTTGGTAAACAGTACCTTGATCTCAGCAGGGCACGTCTCCTTTCTTGGGCGATACCAGACATCCATGAACGAGTCAAATGCACCACCGCCTCATGGGGTTAGGTCTGTGAACATAGTTTATACTGTGTGAGGAAATGCTGGTCTTTCTCTCTCCCCACACTTCAGCTACCACTTTAGAAAACAGAAGTGAGAGGTTTCCATGTAGGAGGAGTGATGAGTGAAAGTTATAACCAGGCCAACTTGCCTTGGCAAAGAGCGCCGGAGACAATGTGGTCTGCTCTTTGGAGAAAGAGGTGATGCTGTGTCCTCCTGTGTTTGGAAGCACCTAGTGCTAAGGCCTCTGCTTGTGTGTATCTAATGCTGATCTGCTAATAAAATCAGCCCAGACCACTTACAACTTGTATCTAATTCTAGATAAGGCACGTACATTCTAGACAAGTAAGGATGGGGAAAATAAGGTGTATCACTAAAAAATATCACCTGGAGAAAACATAAATGTGCAGTAGCCCATATTGAAGATGTCTGTCCTTACTAAAAAGAACGTAAGAACCAGGTGTGGTGGCTCATGCCTGTAATCCCAGTATTAAGAAGGCAGAGACAGGAGGATTTCGAGTTTGAGGGCAGCCTCAGCAACTTATCAAGATCCTGTCTCAAAATAAAAATCAAAAGGGTGTGTGTAGCCCGGTGGTAGAACCTCTCTGGGTTCAATCCTAAGTACTGCAAAACAAACAAACAAACAAAAGAGATTTTTATATCCACATCCTCCTGACCTTCATCATGCCTTTCAGAACCAAGAGTTCCTGGATACCGAGTTAGGACAAACTGGTGATATTTTAAAATATTGATTATCCCTAGTATTGGCAAAGGGCATACTTGGTTAGCATTCAAAATGGGACAACCTGGGGATTGGGAGCAACTTGATATTATAGATCAAAATGTAAACCAAGCATACCTTAGATATGGCCCCAGGAATGCCCTTGAGCTGCAGGGTGCCAGAGCCAACTGGAAGCTCCCCAGAGCTGATTTACACATTCCAATTCACTTCTAGGTATCTAGAAAATAGGTGAATGCGTAAAGACTCACGTGACAGTAGCCAACATTCACTGAGCATTTTTTGTGTGCCAGGTATTGTTTTAAGCCTGTGTGTGTTAGTGTACTTTATCATTATGACAACAGTAGATACTATTATTATCAACTTCGATTTGAAGATTAAGAGATTGAGGGAAGAAGAGAATAAATACCTTGCTTAAAGTCACACAGATGGGCACTGGCTGCCTAGGATTTGAACTCAAATAATCTGTCTCCTAAGAAATCACCAAACTTAACCATTTACCTCCTCCGAAGGAAGTTGCTTTTTTTCAGTATTTTTATAATTGGGGGAGAAAATGAAACCATTTGAATCAAATAGCTTTCAAGCTGTTTCTGGGCATTTTAAGTAGCCACTAAAATGAACTATATGCAGATCTGAATGAACACATAAGCCCACTATGTGTTTTGTTAATTGAAAAGGAGAATCTTAAATTACATATAACATATCATTTTTGTAAAATATCAAAAGAACACATTAAAAACAGTCAAGAAAGGTCTACATCTGTGCTTGAATAACAATAGACATAAACCTGGATGGCACATGCCAAATTGTTAATGGTGGTTAATTCTGAGGTATGGATTTGGAGGTGAGAAGGAAGGGAATGTTGCTTTTACTTTGCAGCTCTCTATATTATTTTGTTTTATTTCCATGAACATTTGCCTTTTGGAATAAACACAAAAGATGAAAACATATCTAGACAGAATTAATACACAGCATTGTCCAAATACTGGCCTTCTTGAAGCCATATTTGAATGAGTACAAAGTGAAAGTTCTATATCTCAAACACCTTTTTGGCGTCTACCTCAAATATCCTGTATGTGCACTGATGTAGTTATATAGCATTCCCAAGGCTCTCAACCTCACAATGCTGAACTAAGATGCACCTGCCTGTTCCTGGAGTTGGACCCCCACATGCAACTCCATTCTCCTGAATAATTTTAAAGTGGGCTAAGAACAGCAATGTCCTATATCCTCAATGATCGGAGCCAAGAAGAAATAAAGTTGTGAAGGAAGAGTCCGGTGACCAGGTGTCAGGCTGCACCTGGGTTTGTTCGGAAGCAATGCGGGCCTGGTGAGTACTCGAGGTCAATCTGGTCAGATCTTTCTCAAAACCTCACTTTCAGGTAGGTGGCTAGCCTAGATTTGCACAGGAAAGGACCTTGGGAAGGACCTGGAGCCAGCGGGGAAGGGCTTGCTAGAGCTGGCTGCGGTCATTCCTTCCCCAGCTCTGAGTCTAGCAATCTCACATTGGTAGTGTGAAATCAACTCTGATGGGAGTATTTATACCAGAGAAATCAGTAAATGCTGTAAGTCAAGGCCTCTCCAGTCTGTTGTGAAACACTTATCCACACACCACTGCCCTCAGGGCATTTAAAGTCATCAACATGGAAACTCTGATAGTTGTCCAAAGGCATCAAGATCACACTACCTCCATGGAGAAACTCAGAAGGCTCCGCCCTAACTCTCTCCTCATCTAGAGTCACAGGTATAGATGCAACACTTAGATAGTGCTTGTCCAGTATCCAAGGAGGAGGGTCCTTCTCCACATGGCTCAGCACACCACCAGAAGAATCTTTAGCCTAATTGTTACTTTGCAGTCCCCCCCCATGCCTTAAGAGTCCCCACCCTTAGAATGGCAGAAGGAAAGAAAATGTCCCTCACCATGATCTGCATGGGAAATGAAGTGGAGGGAGAAGACACTACCAAGGCTGATCTCCAGCAGACTCACCTCTGCACACCTGAGCCCTGTCCACCCTTGAGGTCACCTGACACCCAGGGCAGAAGTCCCACTCAGAATATTCCCTGCCCAGCTTCTTATTCTCCTTTGTTCAATGTTAGTCGCAGAGCCCCAGCTGACCTCTCCTGCGAGGAAGGCTGTTTATTTCTGGGAGAGAAAATCATGAGGTGGCAGCAGCAACAGCAAACTCTGCCTTTTTCTTACTGCAGGTATTTAATAAGAAGTAAACAACTTTAAATCCAGCAGTGACAGCCGCTATGCCAGCAGCGCTTCTCGCCAAACCTGTCTGGGTGCCGGGCCTAAGGGGGTTCTAGCCTTAACACACCTCTCCGCCCAGCACACAGCTCTCGCTGCCTGCAGCATTCCGCTTCTCACAGTCTACCCTGTCAGTCTGAAAAGCCATAATACCTACCCCTAGATCACAGAGGTATGTAAAGCCAGACTAAGAAAGTTTTTGAGTCAAAAAGACCGCGGATTATCTTGCCCAACATGTTCTTTTACTGACAAATAAACTAGCACAGAGCTGTGAGGTGACTTAGCCAGGATCACATAGTGAGGTAGCAGAGTCAGGACTGTGTCACTCCCAAGCCGGTGCTTCTGGCTGGTCATTAGCCTGTAACAGTTGAAATCGTTGTCATCTTTCAAAGCCCAACTGAAAAGGTTTTACCCTTCCTTCCTTGGACCCCAACTGGGTATAATCCCTGCCTTGCCCACTCTGCCCTGCCCACTCTGAACCATCTTAACACTCTGCTTATTCATGCTGTATTTTGCATTAAAATCACTGGTCTAATTTTCTTTTTTCCTTCCCACTGTAATACATACTCCTTAGTTGGAACTACTGTTTCCTCAGTAGTATCTGGTTTAGTACCTTATACTTGGTGGGTGCTTAATAAATATTTACTGAGTGAAATTGAATTAATTCTGAGCTCTGAGTTGATTTTTACTGCGGTGGCTCTCAATTGCATGTAGATAGGAAACAACTAGAAAGTTTTTAAAAACATAGATGCCCAGAATTCTGATTCAAGAGTTACAGAGAGGGTGGCAGGAACCAGATGCATTTTTCAACTAGCCAGCTACTGATTTTCAAGTATGAATCTATTCATGTTCCATTTCTCAGTCTATCTTGTGACAGACTACAGTTATGCAATAGTAGTAAGATTAAGGGTGTCACTGAGTTCAGAGAGCATGTCAAAGAATAATGGGCCACACCATGCTGGAGCATTATTTCATAAACAGAGCCTTAGTTTCATTAACAGAGAGCTCTAACTCAAAAATACTCAAATTGACAGTGGGGGGAAGAATCTCTCTATCAAGTGCCATCCTCACCAAAACTCCTTTAATCCTGAAACCGAGATTACTACATTCTCTAGAAGTAGAGAAGGAGGGACAAATCAAGCCTTTCCCTGGATTGAACTTGATGGAGAAGCCATACCTTCAAAGAGTAGATATGCATTTTAGAAAGAAATACAGAGCTTAAACAGAGAGTCCTTACTGCACAATCTGCAAGATGATATGCTCAATTAGTTGATGTTTGTAAAGTGCTTTGATCTTATAAAGCAGTGAGGTAATCCCGGGCCTTGTTTACACAGTGCTTTTCTCCCAGGGGCTCAGAGCACTAAACAGGCGATGCGCCTGATTCTTGTTTGCCAGTTTAGAGGAGCACTCAGATTAATTGGGGAGTGGTGGTTTCTTTGTGACCACTCTGGAGGGGGTGGGGGGATGAGGGCGTTTGTCGTAGTGGGGGAAGATCACAGACCCTTGTCTCATTCCAGGAGACACAGCTGACCCTCTCTGCTCACTTATCAACCATGTAGGATGCCATCGTAGCATTAATCATGTTGTAACATAGTATAAACATCTGTTCATATCTGTCTCCCGCATTAGGCTGTGAGCTACCTGGGTAGAGAAACTGGGTCCTTAGTTTTGTGTTATCTGGTTTTTTGCCAACTCTTTGACTTGCATTTAGACAGCTCTCCCTCTCCCTCCCCAGCCTCCAGCCAAACTGGTGTTTCTCAAACATACCAAGCTTGTTCTCGCCTTTAGGCCTTTTGTGCAGAATTACCACCATGGTTGTCTTCTTTCCAATATTCAAACTTCAGCTCAGCTGTCACCTCCTCTGGTGACCCTGATCGCTCTTACCTAAATGTGTCACTCCCTAGTCCCTCTCAATTGCACCACAGTTAGCCCTCCATATCCTTGGGTTCCGCATCCAAGGATTCAACCAAATGAGGATCAAAAATACTTGAAAAAATAATTCCATCTATACTGAGCATATAATGACTTTTTCCCTTATCATTTTCCCCCAAACAATAAATAATTGTTTACATGGCACTTACATTATATTAGGTATTATAAGTAATCTAGAGATGATTTATTTAAAGAGGATGTACATAGGTTATATGCAAATACTATGCCATTTTTTTATAAAGGATATGAGCATCTGCAGGTTTGGGTATCCATAGGAAGCTTCTGGAACCAATTACAGAGACTGAAGGACAACTGGATTCTGTTTCATAGCTGCTTTGTTTTCTTCATAGCAGTTTAGTGATATTTTCATATTACTCATATTATATCATATTGCTCATTTATTTTTGACATTATCTTGAGTGGTGTGATGATCTTCATTTTTTTCTTATTTATTTTTATTTTATTCTTAATAGTCTGTTATCTTCTTGAGAATAAAGTCTTTCTCTACCTTGTTCATCATTGTAACTCTAGTACCTAGAAGATTTTAAGTGGTCAGTAAAAGACTATTGATGGAAATGTTGGTTGTTTCAGTGTCTTGTACAGAGCTTACCAAATACTTGCTAAATGAACAAATGAAGAAACTAATGCTGGACTTAGGGCCTGTGTTGATGCTTCAGGATAAATTCTTTACTGCACTAGATTGTTGGTTGGTCCTTTTGTTCACAAACTGTGCAAGGTTGGATTAATATACTTTAATAATGGCATACCTGTGTTTATGGAGTACTTTATAATTTACAAAGCACTTTCACATATATTATCTAATTAAATCTTTCAACAAGATACTTTTACACACATGTAGGTATTAATAGCTCAAATGCCCATAATAGAGGCAGAAAGATAATAAAAAGAAATGAAGTGTACCCACTGGGATTCTGTGTGGTGGAGCAAGTAAGAACTAACCAAACAGGGCTCCGGATGATAGTTCCCATGAGTAAATGAGGGCTAATGTTGCCAAATCTTTCTATTTATAACAACAAACCAAATTTTTCTATTTTTACTTAGCATTTCTTAGTTTGTAAATGTTGACAAGTGATCCTATAACCAGTTCCTCAAACAAAACAGATCTGTAGACCAAATTTAGCCAGTTGACCATGATTTTGCAACCTCTGGTACAAATCAGTAATCTGATTCTTGGTTCTTAGCCCATGCTACAAGTACACCTCAAGCCTGCTGATAGTTCTTTTGTATTTTTTCTTGCATCTTTCTCTTCCTTTTTTTTTTTTTTTTTTTAGTACTGGGGATTGAACCCAGAGGCATTCTACCTCCAAGCTACACTCCCAGCCCAATTTTATTTCTTATTTGGAAACAGGGTCTCACTTGGTTACTGAGAGCCTCGCTAAGTTGCCGAGGCTGGCTTTGAACCTGCAATCCTCCTGTCTCAGCCTCCCAAGTACTGGGATTATAATCGTGTTCCAACACACCCGGCTCCTTTCTCTTCTTTTTAAATTTCCATTTCCTCTCCCTAGTCCATGCTTTTAAATTCTTACATCTGTAATATTTCAATATTGCTGGATTGAATAACTGTCTCCAGCTTTGCCCCAATAGGTTCTACACAGGATGGGTAGATTTAGCCACCTCTCCTCCTGTCATTTCTCTGCTCTGAATTCTCCAATTATTTATCCCCAAGTGTTCTCTACTTTTTGTTTACCTGCTGTGAGGCCATGGGCGAGTTACTTCACATAATTTCTTCTTCTGAATAAAAGTGTGATTGATAGCACCTAACACATATCTTGCTGTGAAGATTTAAGGAACTTAGCTAATGCATATAAAGGAATGGACACGGTTTCTACTACAAAGTAGGGAATCACCAAATAGTAGCTTCTTGTTAATAATTACAACAATTATTCAATTTGGTCAAAATGCCTTAGCCAGAGTCTTGAATTCTGGCTCAGAACTATCCTTTTATCCTAATTTTTTGCACCTTGGTCCCACTTTTGGCATTTATGTTCATTTTTGTTTTTCCAAATCCCAACCAGGATTCAAATTTTTCCACTTAGTGATAATGGCTTCTTCTTGTTGAAAAATCCGATGGGGACAATGTCAGTGATGATGTTGACCTTTCCAGTTCTTCATTTTCCCTCTCTCTCCTCTGAAATTCTTCAGTTCTCTATACTACACTACCCCTATCACTAGAAGTAATTCCTATCCTATCATCATAGCTCTTTAACTCTTGCCTTAATTTGTTTATTTTTAAATTGTAGCTCGACTGCTGAGATGTGGGAGACCTTCGAGTCCCAACATGATGTAGAGCACCCATCCTTCCTTTCTTATGTTTATTCCCTGTGTTTGCCAACCACTTACACTGAGAATGATGGCATGGAGGGAAAGTGACAGAGTAGCCCACAGTTCTCACTTTTCAATACCTCTGTACTCTTCAGAGAGTCTTGGTAGAATGTCAAGAAGTTGAGTCAATTTCTTTCAGCATTTCCACTATTCTGGAAGAGAGACATGCATATGCCTATATGAACTGCAAAGTAAGAAATGTGTGATTTCATTGATTCTGCATATGAGGCAAGCACTATTATATTTGCATTTGAAATCAGAACTATCCAATGTAAAGATGGATGAAAGGTTAATACCAGAAAATTCATAGTTCTTCTTAACTTGGAAAGACATTTAAGAACACCACTGAAAGGTAAAAGAAAGACTACAGAAGAAATTACAATGTTTCATATTTTAGTTCTTTTAATGGAAACTTTTCCTGCTCTTTGAACAACTATCATTCTATTTTCACTTTGCAATGGGCTCTACAAACTATGTAGCCACCCCTGATAAATATTTTTTTTTTTGCGGTACCGGGGATTGAACGCAGGGGCGTTCTACCTCCGCGCTACGCCCCTGGCCCTATTTTTTATACTTTATTTTGAAACCAGGTCTCACGAAGTTGTGGAGGGCCTCACTAAGGAGAGAGAGAGAGAGAGAGAGAGAGAGAGAGAGAGAGAGAGAGCTGAGGCTGGCCGCAAACCCGGATCCTCCGGTCTCTGCCTCCCAAAGTACTGGGATTACAAGCGTGCGCCACCACGCCCGGCTCACCCCTGATAAATATTAATGCTAATGTAACTTATACATGGAATGTAATGTTTTGGTTATATAAGCATTTTGTATTTTTATTCTTGTGAAATTACCTTATATGATTATACAAAGATTTGGGGAGTAAACTTTTTTTGGTACTGGGGATTGAACCCTGAGGTATTCTACCTCCAAACTACAACCTCAGCCCTTTTTATTTTTTATTTTGATAGGGTTTCACTAAGTTCCTGAGGGTCTCACTAAGTTGCTGAGGCTGACCTCAAACCTGCAATCCTCCTGTCTCAGCCTCCAAAGTACTGGGATAACAGGTATGCACCACCATGCCCTACTTGGGGTAAACTTTAAAGCAAGATTTGCTACATGCTCTTGGTTCTAGACAAAAAAGAATTTGGAGTATGGGTCTTGTTTAGTTTAGTTTTGTTTTGTTTAGAAAAACAAAATTATTTCAATTGTTCCCTTTTCTGTTTCTTGCTGCCATGTTTAGGTTCACAGTTTATCATGTTGATCCTAAACTTCTTGCAGTAAACACTTCACCATTTCACCAATAGAGCTCATCAAGCCAGAACAATATGCAGTCCTCAAATTAAATGATGACTGAACCCCCGCCAAGCCTGCTGGAGTAGGATGGCCCTTGGTCTAGAGACTGTGGCTAAACAAACATATATAATTGTGCCCAAATACAGAAATCATAGCTCTCACCACCTCTGACCTGCTTTTATTTTTTTCCTCTATTACATGCTTTTTTTGGTAGCCTCATGAACTTCATTGCATTTATAGGTGACACACCTCCTACCTACCTGTGCCAGGCTCTGTTTATTGTGCCCATGCAGGGAAGCACAGGCCCTCTAATGCCTCGCATTCTATGACTTCCAGACTGAACTTGGTGTACTCTCCTAAAGTCACACCTTCCCCCTGGCAAAGCCAAGGACCCAGAGCCACAAGCAAAGACTGGAGCTGGGGCAGGTTAGATGAGGGCACGTTGCCCGATTTTAACAACTTGTCAACAACTAAAGGGGAATTGCAGAACGTTTTGGTTGGCAAGGGAAAGAGATCACCTAATCTGTCAAGTTGCCCAGGCTTAAGGGAGTCTTAATTACATCTATAAAACTGTAAAGATTGCAGGATCTTTCTTTTCCCATCTCCCACCCGCACTCCCTCCCTCCCTCCCCCAGCTTTAGGAGCACATAGAGCAATTGGATCATTGAGTTCATATCATCGTTATCGTTAATGGTTAAATATGATATTAGTAAGGTCAGGTGAATGCATAAGGCCCCAGAAGGAATGTGGCGGTAGAAAAAACTTTTTTGATTCCTTTCATGAGTCATTCCCTGATAGTGTGGGATAAGCCCATCAAGGCCAGGAAATATCACCATGACAGCTTTTCCTGGGGAGGCATGAAGTACACAGAGCACTTCTGGATCTCTTTCTAAAATAACAATCGTGGTAAGACACCTTAAAAGGTTGCTGGGTAGATGGGATAAGGATAATTTCCCAACAGTGATCCCATATCACCGTTCAGCCTAGACTTGTCTTGGAAACCTATCATCTCAAAGAGGAACTTCCAGGTATGCTTAAGTGCTGAGTAAGGAACAGTATTTTGATTCTAGGAGCCAGATTATTCTAACCACACAAAGGTAATTGAGCATGGGGAACTTACTTTTGATGTAAAAACTTAATATTCTCCATGCTATGTAGAAGTTGCTGTGCATTGGGGATGGAGGAGACTTACAGATGAGGGATCTCATCTACAGGAAAATTAGAGGGTGGGTCCCAGAAATGATATTGGAATATATTCCCAGCATTATATCTGTTTCCATTTTAGGTTTCCAGATAGATAGTGAGTATGTAAGAATGAGTAGTCATTTAATAAACATATGATATAATAATGACATTGGATATTAAGCAGGAAAATGCAATGATCAGTGATTTGTTCCAGTAATTTTAATCAGGCAGTTCTATGAAATATTAATGAGTGGAGGAGTAATGAACAGCTGTGTTGCAGGAAATTCATTGGAAGGCTTTGCAGCTGAATAGGGAAGAGATAATTAAGACTCAATGACAACAATTGGAATAAAAAAATAGGAAACCAAGAAATGTAAGAAGTTTTATTCAGGTAGATTTAGTTTAATTTGATATCTAATGAAGAAAGGAGAAAAGAAAAGGAGATATTCATGATATGAACAGAAATAAGGAACACAGCAGTTGTACGAATAAAGGTGATGTGTTTCATTTGGGAAATACTAGTTGCTATCCCAGCATTGAGGTGTAAAAAGGGATGTTCTCCAAAGAACATTAGTGTGAACTGGTGACCTCCAAGAGGAGACAGCAGCCCAAACTTGAGGTCAGCTGAGTAACCTAGGAGGAGGACCCCATCATGAAGAAAAAAGATGTGGAGAAAAGGAGAGGGCCCTGGAGAAAAAACATACATATTTTCAAAGAGTATTTATGGAAAAAATTTAATGAATACACACAAATCTCAAGTGCAGGGAATAAATTCCCCAGGAAAACATTAAAATGAAGACAAGGAAATGTGAAGGGAAAGCTAGAAGATTTACAAAGCTAGTTCAGAAATACCTGGCTTAGTTTCAAAGTCCAAATGTGAGAAGCCAGGGTGGTGTAAACGGAAGAAAATGAGGACTGCTCAGAGGTCTCCTTATGATTGCAGACATAAGCTGGGAAGCTACTCAGTCCTGGCTTCCTGTTTTACTCCAGCTGTGGACTCAGCTCCACCCAGGGTTTGGGTCAAAGAGATCTTGCTCCTTTTCTCTGGAAATGAGGACAAGATTTGTTTGTCTGGTCCTTCATGAAGCTTAGGGATTAATCAGGTCCTTTCTTTGCCACTGATCAGCAAGCAGCCTTTTTCTCTGACCATGTTGTTTTGTGATTTATCTGCTAAACTGGTTCTTTGTCCAGATACGTGCTCCCCTAGCTTGCCATGGGAAGTGGATCCAGCTGGAATCTTAGCCTCTGTTTCTGATGTCTCTACTGACATGTCAGATCAACACCAGCCTGCACAACCAGCCAGAACCTCACCAATGCAGAGAACAATAAGAGCCCCAAATGTTTCTCAGTTCTACTCATCCTTTTCTACAGAGAATTCAATTTAACCCAGTTTGTCCCATCACCCCAGATGTGAAATACCTAGAAAAGCTTAAATTGAGCAACAAATATCCTATATATACAAATAGAACAAATATACAAATATAGTAACTTTGAAATAATTATGTTCACAGAAATGAAAACTTGGGGACTTAATGTTTTAAAGATTAAATAAGCTAATTTATGTAAAAACCAAGAACCTGGCCTGGCTTAAAGAAAAAATGCAAAAAATATTTATTATTATCATTCTATTAAGTTGGGCTTTAAGCCTTAGAGCTTGTAGTCCAAGTGTCTCCTCCAAAATAAGAATCACTGCTATCTCTTTGCTGACAACTGCCCTCAACCCATCCTTACAACATCCTGAATTATACAAGGACTAGGTGAACCACTATATTAGAATATACTATTTGAATCAAGGTATATTTCTTTCTTTACAGACCACACAAGAGTGGACTGGATTTGGTGGAGGAATTAGCAATGAGACTGGGCTTGGATGCAGTACCAATGAGCTCCTTCACAAGTCACAGCCAGGGTTTTACACGATCCATATCTCTTTGTGGACCTCATTATGCGAAATCAAGTAATAGACCAATTCCTCCAGATGGAAAGAATGAAAGCTCTGTTCCCTCCTCTTTCCCAGCACATGTGGCCATTTAAATTACTTGTCTGTATGCATTAGGCCAATGTATAGGTAAATAATTATGAGACATTAAGGAGAAACACTTGGCATAACTTTTCCATGACAGTCTAAATTATATGAGTGATTATGACTATCAATAATTTTCCTAACAAAACACACAAAAGACATGTTATTGAAGACTACAATGAGCAAGCAGATACCACTAAGTGCATGTATATAGGTGCTCCAAATATAAACATAATTGTCATATTTTCACCAATTGTACCAATTAACTTGCCTATCAATTCTAAACTTCTAAGCAATATATCTACTTACACCTTTCCAAGTTAAATATCTATCTATCTGAAGAGAAAAGTTAATGTGCACAACAATGTCTCACATCCCATGCTGCCCTATGGACCTGGGTTTAGCATTCTGGTCACTGTCTTATGTAAGCAGTTCTGAGGAGCTGTCCTAGCCCCTGCTCATACATCTGTCTTAGCAGTACTTCTCAAAGAAAATGTGAACAGGCATTCTCTGTGGATCTAGTTGAAACGCAGGTTCAGATTCAGTAGGCCTGGGGTGGGGCCTGAGATTCTGTGTCCCTAACAAGCTCTCAGGTGTCACAGACACAGGTTGAGTAACAAGCGCTGTGTTTAGCTTAGAGTCTGTATCATTCAAGTTGGTCAGATTTTCTCTTAACCCATCCCTCCCTCCTCGTCTATCCTTTCCTCCCACTTCAGTCTTCCACCACACCTCCTTCTCTCCATAACTCTGTATAACCCCCTTCTAGTTTTTAGTTCCATCATTTAGGCCAAATCCTCTAGTTTCAGTCCCATTTTTGTTACCTCCTAAGACTTGGGTGTTCCCTGATGCCACAGGCAATGTCTGTATTTAAATAGGAAGCTTCACCCAGAGACTGCAGTTCTATCTAGAAGAGCTTTTGTTGTGTATGCAAAGGTAATCTAACTGATCTTCTGGGCCCTCCCAGTCCGCATCCCTGAAATGTCTAGCTGGGTCCTCTCACCTCCCTCCTACAGCGGTTCCTCCCTGTGGAGGTGTATTGATTGCCAATGATTTCCCAAGAGATGGTTCCATGAACTCTCAAAAGGGGGTCATGCCCTCTCCGGCATCATTCTCAGAGAAGGGTTATTTATTTTTTCCAACTGACAAGAAAAGAAGCTTTCAATAAGTATGGTTTTGATTCATTTTTCTGTTACTTGGTACATGTATTCCTTTCTTTTGCTTTAAAGGAGGCTAAAGGTGCCAAAGTCCAACAGAAACTTGTATGCTTTGTGGAAAGGGTTATGTGCCAAGAAGGAAAAATATATTTCAAATCCATAATTACTCCAAATATACTTCAAAATCTACTTCTTTTTTTCAAACGTTGGTGATTAATTTTTCCATTTCTCTCCCCAAATGAAGGATGGTTAAATACAATAAATGTCTGACCAAGACTAAAAGTGTATCAGTTTGAAAGTTTAATAATGCACATCTTTGACTTAGTTATATGAAGTTATTGGCACTTTGATTTTTCTGTTTTTCAGTCATTTTATAACAGAATGATAAAAAACATAAAATGCTATCAGTAATTTTTAATTATTTTTAAGTTGTGGAAGAATTTATTCAAATGAAGACTGTCTTACAAGCCCAATTCAACACACTAATGGAAGCAGAGGTTCCAAGATTGAAATGGAAGGAGAGGATTGTTACAGTTACAGGAGGCCATTATTTAGACTAAATTCCTGCTCTATGCCCCAACAAGGCCAGGCTGAAAGTCAAATATGGCAGGAAAATGGATGAAACTAGACAATATTATGCTAAGTGAAATAAGCCAGTCACAGTAAGTCAAGGGCCCTATGTTTTCTCTCATATGTGGAAACTAGAGAGAAAACAGGAAACATAAGAGACTTCAGATAAATGAGGAGAGAGACAGAATAGTGAAAGGGAATTGGGGTAGGAGAAGAGAGGGAAGAAGGAAAATTGATGAGGGAAACTGTTCAAATAATGCTGTGTTCATATAGGTAGATATTACTACCAATCTCATTAACATGTATGGGGAGGGAATGGGTACCAGGGTGGGATCCGAAAGGAAACACACCATGCCGTGTGCTTGTGTGTTTGTAGCACTTCGAACCTCATTATGATGTATAATTACAATACACCAATAAAAGAATTTTTTAAAAAAGTAAAAGATGGGGTCAGACTATATAGTTCCACATCACCAGGCCAAAACTAAGTTGTTACCTGACTTTCCAAGAAATCAGGGAGAAGAGAGAAAAAACACATTTACTAAACAGGTCAGTTTCAATTGGCATAATAACGAAGTCCCCTCTGTTTTAATCCTTACAAATAAATAATCTGTAATCTGTTGTTAACCAATCAGTGACAGGTCCACTTCCCTGTCCCCACCTTTCAAGGAAAGTAACTTTAGCCAGGTGTGGTGGCGCACGTTCGTAATCCCAGTACTTGGGAAGCTGAGACAGAAGGATCGAAGGTTTGCGACCAGCCGCAGCTACTTAGTGAGGCCCTCTGCAACTTACAGAGACCCTGTTTCAAAATAAAGAATAAAAAATAGGGCTGGGGGTGTATCTCAGAGGTAGAATGCCCCTGGGCTCAATCCCCAGTACTGCAAAAAAAAGAAGGAAAGTAACTTTGAAAGGACAGACCACTTTTGTTTCTGTTTCTGCTCTTTTCATACCTTACCTGTGTATAAAACCAACCTCTTTTTTGTTGAGTTTTTTGGGTCTTCTAAGTATAGGATCATGTCATCTTCAAATAGAAATCATTTCAGTTCTTCTTTTCCTATTTGTATTCCTTTGATTTCCTTCTCTTGCCATATTGCTTTGACTAGAGTCTTGAGTACTATATTGAAAAGAAGTGGTGATAGTGGGCATGCTTGTCGTGTTCCTGATTTTAAAGGGAATTCTCACAGTTTATCCCCATTGCAAATTAGTGCAACACACTATGGAGATCAGTGTGGAGATTACTCAGAAAACTGGGAATGGATCCACCATATGATCCAGCTATACCACTCCTGAGTATCTTTCTAAAGGGACTGAAACTAGACTATTATAGTAATACATGCATACCTATGTTTATAGCAGCATAATTCCTAATAGACACATTATGGAACCAACCTAAGTATCCATCAACAGATGAATGAACTACAAAATTATGGGATATACATATAATGAAATTCTACTCAGCAATAAAGAAGAACAAAATTACTGATTCTCAGGAAAATGGATGAACCTGGAGAACATTATGTTAAGTGAGATTAGCCAGTCACAGAAAGTGAAGGTCATATGTTTTCTTTCATATGTGGAAGCTAGGGAGTAATCAGGACACAAGAGGAACTTCAGATAATGGAGGAGAAACTCCAGTGGAGCCAGGGAGGTGGTCTAGGGTAAGGAGGGGGAAGGGGGAGAGGGAGAATCAATGAAGAATAACTTCCATTGACATTAGTACATATGTGATCATGCCAGTGCCAATCTCAGTATCATGAATGTTGAGAAGGGGCGAGTGGGGAGGGAGCCAGGGGAAAGCCCACCAAGTGCTATGTGCATGTATGTCACTAATCATGATCAACTACATTATGACATGAGACTATAATGCACCAATAAATGTATAAAAAAACTTCTTTCATTCAGCTCATTGGAATGCTTATATGGGATGACTGTTGCCTGATTGTAGAATCACAAGTAAAGCCAATTATGATCTTTAAATTTGTTCTAATTTTGTCTTTTGCCAGCATATAGAACTTAGTTGAATTGCTCCCACCTCAACCTAGAAGATATTTGGATACACCTCCCAATTTTATGTGTGAAAATCACCACAATAAAATGTTTAAGAAATGGCACAAATAAATGTTATCATACTCACAAAGGAACAACAATCTCTGTACTGAAAAAAACTGCCATATAATGACTTGAAATGCATCAATGGATGCATAAATATTCAAGGGAGGTTTACCAAAACTAGTTTAGGATCATCAGTTTATAATGTGTGAAAGTGGAGGTTGAAAATCAAATGCATGAAAATTCAGGACTCCCTTTATAAAACGGAAAATTAAACTCATTGCTTTTGTGTATTTTTACTGTCTATCAAGGCATCTGACATATAGTAGGTAGTCAGTCTGTGTTTGTTCAATTGAGTTGTATGAGACTATTTTGATGGCATTTTTGATGGGGTGGTTTATTTCAGAATTACATACATGAACTATGAGATGTATCTTTGTCACTTTATTTGAGATGAGACTAAAAAACAAATCAGTGAAAACTAATTTTCTCTAGTCTTATAGGGTGCAGGAGGAGTGATTAGGGCAGTGATTTCTTGCACTGTGTTTCATCCCGCAGTCTTACTGCGCATCAAGGGGAGTCTAAAACTTAAAGTAATAGCAGAGCCGAATAGAAGGACATGCTGCTTTGAGTTCATATAGGAATGTTTATTACTTAGAGCAGCCTTTTCTTATTTAACTTTGGGTGTGATCAAACAAATCTTTGAAATTCCTTGGGGGAGAGTACCATCCAGAATAAAGAGCCACACCCCCACCTCCTTTTCCATTCCTCTAGGTTTGTTGTTAATTTTCACTCTCAACACCTGCCAATAAAAACTGTCAACTCAGAAAAGTAAAAAAAAAAAAAATTCTATCTAAAGAAAATGAAACCAGAATGTCAAAGAAGTATTAGCACTATGTCCATGCAGTATTATTCATAACAGTTAAGATATGAAGTCAGTCTAAGAATCCATCAATGGATGAATGGATACAGGTAATATAGTATACATATATAATGGAATATTAGTAAGTGTTCAAAAAGAAGGAAATCCTGCCATTGTGATAACAATGGATAAAACTGTAGGATATTGTCCTAAATGAAATAAGCTAGGCACAGAAAGACAAATATCACACAATCCCACTTACATGTACAATTTAAAAGAGACAATCTCATAGAAGCAGACTATAATGGTGGATATCAGAAACTAGGATACAGGGAGAGTTGTTTGGGGGGAATGCTGGTCAAAGGATAAAAAATTTCAGTTAAACAGGAGGAATAAGTTCCAGAGATCTATTGTACAGCACGATGACTATAGTTAATAACAATTGATTGTATTCTTGCAAATCACTAAGAGTAGATTTTAAGTGTTCTCACCATAAAAAATGATAAAAATTTGAGGTAATGCATCTGTCAGCTCAATTTAGTCATTCTAAAACATATTATATATATATATATATATATATATATATATATATATATATTTCAAAATACCATATGGTACTTGATAATATATACAATTTTGTGACTTACAAATAAATTAAGACAAAATGAAATTGAGAAAACATGATATTTATTCTGTTTTTTCATTGGAACCTGAGCAAATACAAATACTGTGGTTTTGGATGTTCAGTAAATTTGTAGCAGATCGTGAACATAGGTGATATTATGTTGTTGAGTGTCTGGATTTTATTTTCTTTCTTTTAGCATTGTTTTTCCTTTTGCTAGGCAGCTAAGTTACTTGTGATCAGTTTGAAGAGTTTGTGAATTTCTTTTAAAGATTAGTTTGGATAGGTTTAGAGTAATTGTTAGTGCTTAGACACAGCTCTTCGGAAGTCCCAATCGAATGTCTCAGGTGTTCAGTGAGGTCTCTCCAGGATGGATGATGTGAGTTTGAACATCTCCCAGCCTTCCTGGATCTCTGAGAATTGTTTCACTCACAGATGTTCTGTTCTTTGCCTGTCCTCCTAGAAATTCACTTTAATTGTGCATAGCTTAATATTCAGTGAGAGGCTTAGGGAGACCCTCTTACAAATGTCTTGACCTCTTTCTCTGTAAATCTTACACCCCTGTGGTACTCTGCCCCATAAATTTCAGTTGTCTCAGATACCCTATACTCAAATTTCTGTCTCTTCAACTAAATGAGAGTGCTGTGTTCTGCTTAGATCTCCCCTTTTGGTGCTGGGATACAGACCCTGGGCTATAAACTGTGTTTCTGACCACCTGGCTAGAAAAGGGTTCCCCAAACCCCCTCTTTGAGCTCAATTAATTTGCTAAAGTGACTCACGGAAGTCAGGGAGACCCTTACTTACAATCACTGGTTTATTATAAGGACATTACAAAGAATACAGATAAATAGTCAGATGGGAGAGATGAGCAGGCCTGTGGCAAGAGGTGAGAACTGTCCATGCCTCCTCCAGGCTCCTCCTGTATCCAGCAGTCTGGGAGCTCTCCAGACCAAGTTATTTTGTTTTTTGTGTAGTCTTTATTATTTATGCATGATTGATTATATCTTTGACCATTAGTCATCAACCCAACTTTCAGCCCTCTCTATCCTCCCCAGAGGTTGGGGTAGGACTGACAGTCCTAATCTCATAATGTCTTAGTCTTTCTGGTGACCAGATCCCATCCTGAAGCTATTGAGGGGACCCAGCTACTAGTCATCTGATTATTCTTATTAGAATACAAAAGACATTCATCACTCTAGAGATACCAAGGGTTTTAGGAGCAGTGTGCCCAAAAGCAATGGCAAAAAACATATATATATATATATATATATATATATATATATATAAACATATATATATATATAAACGTGTGTGTGTGTGTGTGTGTGTGTGTGTGTGTGTGTGTGTGGTACTGGGGATTGAATCCCAAGGCACTCTACCTCTGAGCTACACCCCCACCCTATTTTGTTTTAATATTTTGAAACAGGGTCTCACTAAGTTACTGTGCACTGACCTTGAACTAGCAATCCTCTTGCCTCAGCCTCCTAAATACTGAGATTACAGGCCTGTACCACAGTGCCAGGCTCAAATGTGTATTTCTTATATCACACACATGTAATGTTTTTATAGCACTATTGTTAGCAAAGCATTTTCAGGTATTGATTCTTATCAGAATCCTGTGGGGCAAATAGAAGAGTTGTTATTATTGGTCTCAATTTGCAAATGAGAAAGAAAATTGAAACTTAAGTAAGCTGCATGCAGTGTCAAAAGACTATTCAAGTCTCACATTCAAGTCTTTTGATTGCAAATCCAATGTTAATTTCATTATATTTCGCTGCCAATCCAACAGCAGTGAACTTGTAACATTTCACATATTTTTTAATTGGTGTATTTTAATCATACATCTTGATGAAGTTCAGGGTGGTAGAGGCATACATGCACACAGCACTCATTGAGCTCTCCCCCAGTTCCCACCCTATTCCTTCCCCCTCCCCTCCTTCCTGTATTTGGCTTTGATAAGTTTGTGTATGTACATTTTTAAAGTTATAGCCAGGCATGGTGGTGCATGCCTGTAATTCCAATACTTGGAAAGATGAGAGAGGAGGATCACAGGTTTGAGGATGGCCTCAGCAACATAGCGAGACTCTCAGAAATCTAATGAGACCCTGTTTCAAAAACAAAAAATAAAAAAGGACTGTGGTGTAGCTCACAAGTAGAATGCCCCTGGGTTCAATCCCCAGTAACACACACACACACACACACACACACACACACACACACACACACAAATGTTATCACTCTATGTGGACTAAAAAGTACTCATCCATTCATATGTTAAAAATAAAACCAGGTGTGGTGGCACACACCCGTAATCCCAGTACTTGGGAGGCTGAGACAGAAGGATCACAGATTCTAGGCCAGCCTCAGCAACTTAGTGAGACCCTGTTTCAAAATAAAAAATAAAAAGGGCTAGTGTGTAGCTCAGAGGTAGAAGAACACCCCTAGGTTCAATCCCCAGTACCACACAAAAATAAATAAATACATAAATATAAAATAAAATGCACTGGGTATGTACCATTAGTTCTAGGTGTCCTTCTGAAGGTTGCAGGGAAGAGTCTGGAATCAGTGCAGCTAAAATAAAGAATTCTAACTTAGGTGGCCTCCAGGCATTGGATCTAAAAAGGAGTAGAGGATGTCTATTTTCGAATTCCTGGAAAGAGTATCTACATTTTCTAAAATGTGTATAAGGGTCTTGTCTAAATGGGACTAATCAATCTCGGCCTGTAACCATTTCAGTTTTAGAGACAGATTACAGTCATCTATACTAAGCCTCTGGTTTTCAGATGAGGCCCAGGTTAAATGATATAGGACAGCTCAGGAGAGGCAGAGACTGTTTTCCAGATCCAAAATCCCCTGACCATTAATCCTGATTCAGCATTCTTTGGTCTTTGCAGCATTCTTTTCTGCAAAGTTCATAGTATTCAAGATAGCATTATCTTCTTTCACGGGAAGGGCCTAACTCCTTACAAATAAGGAAAAATGGCACACAGAAGGGAGAATACAAATTCACACAGCAAATCCAGGCCTGATCTGGAAAAAGACACAAGCTCCTACAAGCCCTTCTCACCAGTAAGCATCCACAGCAGGGGTGAACTGAGAATCCACCGGACACCTGAGCACTATGCCCGTGGTGGTGGTCCATGTCTTAGTGAAAGGAGGTCTCTGAAGTTCTCAGGAAATCTGAGTGCTAAGAGTCAGTTGAGAGAGATTGAATGATCTCTGTACCCATGATTTATCTCTAATCGAATCCTGGCTGATTAAGAGTCCCCCAGCTCACTTCTAATTGAAAGCTACTTGGTGAGGCACATCTCTAGCCTTTGTTCCTAGCACTGAGGTCATTGTCTCTAAAAGCCTTCATGGAATGAGTCACGTGCTTGAAATGATCCTTGGAGAAGCCAAATAGGCAAGCTGCCAAGTTACCTAAGTGGCAGGTGACCTTCAACTAAGAAAATGGGTCATTGATTTCAGGTCATGCTTAGAATCCTGGAATACTCTAAATTAACTAATTAACTTAATAAACATTTAATAACCCATCACTGGGGGCTCTAAGGGATCTATGTTTACAGGGATGGGTTGGTAAAGTCATTAGGAGCCAGTTTCTTGTCAGTGCCTCCTCCTCCTTGATAGGTAAGGATCACAGAGGAACACAATACCTTCTAAGAACACTCAATATATCATTAATATATGAAGTGAGTGTATACATATTTCCACTAACCATGATGTGTATGAATGTACATGCTACATGAATGTGCATGTATGAGTGCTGAACTCGTAATATAAAATGCTTTTCAAGAAATATCTGTATATGCGACATGATTATTCTTAAGTTCACTCAATATATATGCCTGCTTTCTTTCTTCTTTCTTTCTTTCTTTCTTTCTTTCTTTCTTTCTTTCTTTCCTTCCTTCCTTCCTTCCTTCCTTCCTTCTTTCCTTCCTTCCTTCCTTCCTTTCTTCCTTTCTTTTTCCTTTCTTTCTTTTTGTGCTGGAGATTGAATACAGGGGCATTCTAACAGGGGGAAGGTAGAAAACAGAAAATATTACAATACAAGGGGGAGTCATTTGCCTCTGTTGAAATGTGTTATGGGATTAAGCATTTCCTGCTAATAGGAAGAACAATCCATGTTACTTGCAATCTGCCTTTCATTGAGCTCTGTGGAAGTAAATTCAGTAAGCTTAGAAACCTAACCTTTACACTGAGCGGAGGTGAAGGCTGTAGTGTCCATCCTTTATCCCTTCCAATATTATGCTCCAAATAGCACAGTGTGGTGCTTCAGAAGGCAGAAGGCAGGGCTGGGCCTCACTCCTGTATTCCGTTCCTATATCCCCCACTTCTGGCCTTCGGCAAATTTTTGTGTTTTTTTTTTTGCGGTGTTGGGGATTGAACCCAGGGGTATTCTACCTCCAAGCTCCACCCCCAGCCCTATGTTTTATTCTTTATTTTGAAACAGGGTCTCATTAAGTTGCGGAAGGCCTCACTAAGTAGCCACTAGCCCTGAACCCAGATCCTCTGGTCTCCGCCTCCCAAGTACTGGGATTTACAAGCGTGCGCCACCATGCCTGGCTTCCTTCAGCAAGTTTTTAAAACCCTGCACCTCAGTATTTTTCTCTGTGACAGGGACAGATGAGATTTAATAGAGTTGTTGTAAGGAATAAATGAATTTATATGAGAGACTGCTTAAAGCAAATTTGGCACATTATAAATAAGCATTCGATTAAAGTTAGCTGTCTTTGCTAAAGCAAATTTGTCTTCCTATCCATACAGTTTTATAGTACGTATAATAAATTTTATTTAGAAAGTCTCATCAATACACTGTCCCATCCCATTCTTTCAAAATTATCTACAACATGTACAAGAATTGGCTATACAATGAGACACTCCATATTAAAAGTTATAGAATAATGTTTAGAATATATAGAATATTATTTATAGAACAATGTTTAATAACTTAGAAACATTAATTCTATAACTAAATATAAAATAATGTTAATGTTTAAACATTAATGTCTAATAATATTTAATGTTAGATGTATATACTACTAAATGAAGTAGTTAAAGTTATAGTGTAGAATGTATAATATATTATAGAATATAAAATTATATTATAGAATAATATTTAGAATATGTAAAATAATGTTTAGTTATAGAATAATGTATAATGTGAGCAATGTTTAATAATTTATGTTAATTCTATAATTAATTATAGAATAATGTTAAATTACAGAATAATGTTAATGTTTAAACACTATTAGTGTTTAATAATTTTTAATGTTTTATATATACTGTTATATATATGTATATATATATACACATATACACTGTTAAATGTAGTAGAATGCTTTTAAAGCAGTGTAAAAAGTACATAAAATTTATTTGGAATAGTATACACAAGAACACTAAAATTGTTATTTCTGATTGGTGGATTTTGGGGTGAGTTTTATTTTCTTTGTTCTTAAATTTCAACAGCAAACACTGCTATGGTTTGGATAAGTGTCTTCCTAAAGGTCCATGTGTTAAATAAAGGCTTTGTCCCCAGCCTGTGGTACTATTGGGAGGTAGTAAAACCTTTAAGAGGTAAAGCCTGTAATTGAACCAGGTGGCACATACCTGTAATACCAGCTACTTGGGAGGCTGAGGCAGGAGGATCACAATTTAGAGATCAGCCTGGGCTACTTAGTGAGATCTTGTCTCAAAATAAAAAATAAAAAGGGCTGGAGATGGAGCTTAGTGGTCTAGCTCCTGGTTCTATCCCCAGTATGAGGTGGGGGGTAGCTGGTAGGAGGTCTTAGGTCAGTGGGGGCGTGTCCTCAAAGGGGACAATGAGTATCCAGATCCTTCCTCTCTATTTGCCTCTCTACCCCAATGAGGTGAGCAGCGTGCTCCACCATGTACTCCCCACCATGATGTACTGACTCTCCCCAGGACCAAAGGACAACTGACTGTGGACTGTGAGCCAGTAAGCCTTTGTCCTTAATAAGCTGATTATCTCAGGTCATTTTATAGTAATAGAAAGTTGATGAATACAAATGTGTGCTTTAAAAGAATAATTGAAGTTATTATTATTAGTGTTATCATTATTAGGTATTAGAGATTGAACCAGAAGCATTCTACCTCTGAGCTACTTTTTAGCCCTTTTCATTTTTTTTATTTTGAAACAGGTTCTCTCTAAGTTGCTGAGGATGTTGCTAAGTTGCTGAGGCCAACCTGTGTTCCTCCTGACTCAGCTTCCTAAGTACTGGGATTACAGGTGTGCGCCACCACACCCAGCTTTGAAGTTATTTTTAAGAAAGTAATTCAAGCTGGGCTCCTTCAAGAAATGATTTGAAACCAGATTCCATTCACTCCAACTATAAACACACCAGCACAGTGACTTTAATGATTTCATTATTCTAGGCCTTAGCAACAATGTGAATATCTCACGTTTTAGTTGGTTACGTAGGTCTATGATTTTTTTTTTAATAGAATGAATGCTACTTAACTTTGGAAGAAACCATAAAGATTATTTGGTCTGACTTCTCCATACCACACAGGTGCTCTGCCACCCATCCCCTAACACAGATTCAGGCATACTTTTTGTTTCAATGATTTCACTGACTGAGAATCCAGAAACTCAGGAGCAATGAAGTCTACCATTACTCAGGACTCAGATACTTCTTACTTGCATTAAACCAAACTCAACCTGTAAAGGATTAGAACAACAGAAGAATTTTTTTTCTCTATAGTAACAGTAATCATACTTTTTAGTGGCTATGCCTTTACACACTTAACCAGAGTTTTATTTTCCCCATGGTCTCTGACTGAAGCTAAGCCTTTCCTGTTCTTCCAATAGCTCCATATTTCTCTCCACTGCCATTGCCACCTTCTTGTGTGAGCGACCTCGGTCTCCTCAGCTCACCTGTTGAAAGGGGGTACTCACCAATTGGTCTCTGCTCCCTGTATCCTTCTTATTCTCTGCATAGCCACACAATACATCAATCAGATCAAGAAACTTTTCACTTTGAAGTTGATCCATTGTTCTCCATTCCCCTCACAAAAAAACTCTAAACCTCTTGGATGTCCTGTGGTAGATTGGCCTTGCCTTCCCTCCCTCCTCCTGTTCTGGGCACAGCTTCTCCAAAGGGCCAAGCTCTTTCCTGCATCCCTGCCTCACCAGCTGCCTCTCACTGCTGTTCTCAAACTGTCCCTTCTCAGCCTTCAAGTGTCAACTAAATGGCACCTCCTCTGTGAAGCCATCTACCTGGTCTATATCTGGATGTAGGTGCAGCAGGTTGAATTAACCCTCCTCTCAATTTATGGCACACTCTCTATACTGTTACATGGAAAGCTTTCTGTTATTTAGTTATGTCTTATGACCGTCCCCACCACTTCTCCATCCTTCACCATTAGGCAACTTTTGATGTGTTTTATATGTATTGCATTATGACTTTTGTTTGTTTGTTTGTTTTTGATACTGGGGATTGAATCCAGGGGCATTCTACCTTCGAGCTATAAGCCAGCCCACTTTATTTTGAAACAGGTTCTCACTAAGTTGCCAAGGCTGGCCTCAAACCTGCAATCCTCCTGTCTCAAATTCCCAAGTACTGGGATTGCAGGTGTGTGCCACTGTGCTAGGCACTCTTTATTTTATTTTATTTTATTTTTTGCGGTACCAGAGATTGAACCCAGGGGCGTTCTACCTCCGCGCTACACCCCCGGCCCTATTTTTTATACTTTATTTTGAAACTGGGTCTCATGAAGTTGCGGAGGGCCTCACTAAGTAGAGAGAGAGAGAGAAAGAGAGAGACAGGGAGAGAGAGAGAGAAAGCTGAGGCTGGCCAGGAACCCGGATCCTCTGGTCTCCGCCTCCCAAAGTACTGGGATTACAAGGGTGCGCCACCACGCCCGGCTTCTCTTTATGTTTTTTAATGATGGGGTTTCACTTATATCTTTCCCTACCCCTAATTTGCAAGTGTGTTTTCCTACATTGTTATGCATTAACTTTACAGTTTCACATTTTGCATTTCAATATTTAATCCTGGTGGAATTCACCTTTGAACATGGTGTAAGATACTCATTTTATTTTTCTCCAAATTATAAGACCCTTTTGTGTATTTCATTTTCTAAGCAGTCCATTATTATCCTATTAATTTATAGTGCAATCTTTTTCTTCTAATAGTACATTGTCTCTGAGCTGTCTATACTGTTTCATTGGTTGTTTGTACAGACTTAGGCTAGAACATCATTGCACTTTTTTGTGTCTGGGTAATAGAACAGATTCATGTTTTATTTGACTGAGTACTACTGTAATGGCAGCTCCAAAACAATCTCTAATGAGGAATGGTTAAAAGATCCAATAAATCAGGGATCATAGTTTGTTCCACTCACCCGCCCCCCCAAAAATCAACAGCTTTTCAAGTACTATTTTACCACATACATTTTAGAATATGGTTTTTAACATTCCTGAAAATATCCAGTTGGAATTTTTATTAACACTTTGCTAAATTTAAAGGTTATTTGAGAAAATAATTAACCTTTTTACAGCAAAAATCTAAGAGAAAGATGTCTCTCCATGACACATTTCTTTGCTTTCTTTTAATAGGTGTTTAAAATATTCTTCAATGAAATCTTATATATTCATTGTTAACACATATATGTCTTACAATTTGTTAATAATTTTGAAAACTATTTTATATCTTATTTTAATATTGGGTTAATTTGACACTGTAGGAAAAAAACATCAATTTTGGAATTTTATATTTTTTCTTTTTTGTGTGTGTGGTACTAGGGATTGAACCAGGGGCATTCTATCTCTGAGCTATACCCCGAGCCCTTTTTAGTTTTTGTTTTTTGAAACAGGATCTCACTAGGTTGTTGAGAGTCTTGCTATGTTGCTGAGGCTAGCTGCGAACCTGAGATCCTCCTGTCTCAGCCTCTCAAGTACTGGGATTACAGGCGTGCACCACCACACCTGGCTTTTAATAAATTCATATAGTTGGTATATTAATTCTGTTGGCTCTTCTAGGTAGATTATTATATTATCTTCAAACAAGTGCATACTCATTCCTTTCACACATTTGTTTCTTTCCTAAAAGCTTTGGTCAGAATTTTTGTGCTATGTTAAATTATAGTAGTGACAGTGGGTATATTGGTATATAGTTTTTATCAAGTTCAGGAAGCATCCTTCCATTCCTAGTTTTAAAATTATTTTAAAGTTTAGTATATTTTATACATAAATGTTTTTTCTGCCTTTAATAAGAAAAGTCCATTTTTAGTCTATTTTATGTAACAATGAGGGACTCCCTGATGGTGAGCCTTGACTCAGTACAAACTTGGTAGGGATGTGGTTAGTAGGTAACAGTACTCCATGGGGACTCTCTTGAATCACCTTTCATGCTTTAGCTATTAGGATGCAGACTATTTTAACTATTTTATTTATCTTCACGTTCCGACTCACCGGGCACAATGTTCTTCATGCAGTTAACAAGAGATATTGTTTGAATAAATAAAGGGGGTAAAAAGGAGGATTTAATCACAAAAACAATTTTAGATCTCAGAAACTTCCCCTGATTGAACATCTATGTGAGGCTTATGAAACCCAACTGAAAATTGTGCATAATTTTTTGCACACTCTAAAATAAATGGGTATTAGGTCCCTGGGAAAGTCATGAATTGTCAGTCCATAGCCCATAACAGGGTTTTTGCTGCTGAGTGAAGACATTATCAAATATCTCAAACCTATGCAATTCTCCCCAGTGGAAAAATATTTTCTGCAATGATGACAGTTATCAGAGAAAATGATACTGGATGAGCTTTAACAATTAATTCTTCAATCAACATATATTTATTGAACATCTAAAGCTACCCTTAGGACCTTATATACCAGTAGGAGAGGAAGATATTAAGGAGTCACACAAATAAGCATGTAATTGAAATATTAATAAGGGCTATACGATATAACAGGGGAATTTTACCTACCTGGAAGCAAGTAAGAGAGTGGGAAAGGGTATACAGGAGGAAGAGATGTTTATGCTGAAATGAGCTGGATAGAATTTTATGATTCTTGTACTACAAAGTAGATTTTCCATATACAGGATATAGATTTTCCAATTTCGAATAAGCAACAAAACTTGGGTGCAACAAAGGGAAATAGGGAAAATATTTGGTGGTTTTCTGAGATAAACTCCCAAGGTGAGGAGCTCTTAGGACCCACCTGTGATACCATATTCCTCTCTCAAATGTTACTGAGCTGGAGATGCCCAGGGAGGAGACAACAGATGTTGTCAAAACACATTTCTTATTTAATCTGCCAGATAGCAATCTGGAGTTAAATGTAACTCTAGCCTTAGTGTCTGAGACCATGGATGGAAGCAATGGAGATATACTTTTTTATCAAATTCTAGAATTAGTGGGATTTGACTCCAAGGAGGAATGCTAATATTCCAACCTAATGCAACCAGCACTTCATACGATGCCCTTCTCTTGAACAAAACACACATAAGTAAATGCTATCTAACAGCCTTTTCAGAAAGTGGAGTCACTACTTTGGCTAAACAGCAGCTTTAATTGTTTATCTCCAAGATTTAGTTGGCTGATATGTCCTCGTCTTTGTTTATCATTCAGTATGTGTACATCATAAATAAGAGATCAGACATTTTAAAAGATGATGAACAAGGGGGTAGATTGGGAAATTTTGAGGAGGTAGGATTTTTTAAAGATGTCATTTTATTTGGGTCATTGAGGTAAAAACCAGATACTTAAATATAAATGAGTGGCAGTTAAAAAAATTTTTAAATTGGTAAGCAGATAGAATTGAAACCCAAAACAAATTCTTTGACCATAGGAAAAACAGGAAAGAGAGAGAGAGAGAGTGAGAAAGGGGGGAGAGAGAGAGAGAGAGAGAAGTTTAAATGGACCAGCTCTGTAACCAGAGAACCCGATGCTGTCATTTACTAGCTACGTGGCCATGGACAAGTTACTTAATCTCTGAATCTCACTTTACTTATCTAGTCTAAGGAAATGTGAGGTTGAGAGGAATTACTCTGTATAAGGCACATGAGATATCAAAGTATTCAGTAGGTTTGAGATTTCCATTATTTGCTATTATTATGAAGGTAATTTTTCCCTTCTGCCTCGCTGTCATGACTTCATGAACTTTGTTTCAAGAGCTAGAAAAGTACATGGGAACAGGCAAGTGCCTGGACCCTTCACGGTTGCTGGAGTAGTCTCCAGGTGTTTGGGGACCACTGGAAAGGTCATCTTCTTCGGACTCATCACAGCCGCCTTTGGTAGTCTTGGTTGCCTGTGTAGCTTCAGTTACCAAATATATTTTGATAATTCCCAATCTATAATTCTCCTTCCAGAACTTCAGACTTAAATATCTGCTTCTTGGATCCTCCCAACACTTCACACTCAACACTGCATAGAGCATCGGAGGTGAGGCGAGGGCCAGGGTGGATTCCGTTGATTGACTGATGGTGCTGATGTTTATTTTCTCATAAATCTGCTGCAAATTAGTAAAGATCTCTTTCTAAAACAGAACAGAGCTGTTCTTCCATCAAGGAGAAGTGAAAGGCACACTTCTCTTCTAAAACCATTCCAAGGGATTCTCTAAATTATGACGTCACCAGGCACCTGGCCAGCGAAGGTGAGAATGAACTTGAGAATCATTCTAGGATCATTTCTTCTCTCTCCTCACTTTCCCTCCAGCCTTGTCTTTACAATACATCATCTCGTTTTTGTGGGGTTTTTTGTTGTTGTTGTTGTTGTTGATGATGTTGCTGTTTTTGTGTGTGGTACTGTGGATTAAACCCAGGGGCATTCTACCTCTGAACCATACTCCCAGCCCTTTTTTTTTTTTTTTTTTTTTTTGCTTTGAAATAGGGTCTCGCTAGTTGTTAAGAGCCTCCCTAACCTAATTTGCTGAGGCTGGCCTTGAACCTGAGATCCTCCTGTCTGTCTCAGCCTCCCAACTACTGGGATTACAAGCGTGCACCATCAGGCCAGGATCATTTTTTGTTTTTAATCTATAAATGAGACTTCAAATCCATGTCAAGTTTCTCCTCCCAGCTTCAGGTATTCATTTTGCACCTGGAGTATTTTAACTGCTTCTAAGTCAATCATCTGACTGAGAAACAGTTAACCTTGTCTCAAGTCCCCCCAACCCAGTGACCTGATGGAATGCAAATCTGATGGCGGTTCTGCCCTGTGGACTGGCTGGAATTGTGTCCCCTGTCCCTATGACGGGCCTTCACAGCCCCCACTTTCTTATAGCCTCTTTTGACTTCACACTTTGTTTCATTTAATTCTGAACTATTTCCCTTTCAAGTCATACTGTTGGATGGCTGAGGCCTTCACAATCTCCTCTCCAGAACTCCTACTCATTCTTCAAGGCTAACCTCGGTGGGAAGTGTTCCCTGATGCTACACATTCAGACCCGGCTACATGAGCACACTCTGGGCCCCATGGATCCCTGTGTAGGCCTCAGCAGCTAGCTTGCTGCTGGGCACTGACAAGACATAGCCTCTACCCATCCGGGTGGTGAATGTCTCCAACTCAGGGATTTCTGTCCTGCATCCCTAACACTATACTTGATTCACCTGCAATACATCCTTAGTGAACGAGGGTGAGGAAAATGTGTCCTGAAGATATTCAAGCAGAGGGAAATCAGAGGTTCTCAACAGTGGCTGCATACAGGGAACATCTAAGGATCTTATGAAACTACAGATGCCAGCAACGTATTCCACTCCCTTGAAGTCAGGAGCTTGGCAGGGGAGTCTGGGCGCTTAGACCCTGAAAGCTCTAAGTGTTGATGATGTGCGGCTGGGACCACTGGGAAGTGATCTTATGAGTGGTATGCCAGAGACAGATGAAGTGTCGATGCTTGAGGCACCTCCACTCATGAAATCCTATGAGCTCATTGCTGGTACTGTGCTGATAAATGTTCTCAAACTATCTCCCCCACACATGGTAAAGGTTGCTTTGTTTTGCACTCAGGTGACTGGGTTGATCAACCAGGCACCAGACTGTGGGTCACTCAATAACCTTAATGTTCTTGAGAGAGTATCCACCAAAGACAGACATAGATTTGTGTAAGACAGTGAGAGAATAGTCTCAAGGGGAGTTTTACACGTCTCACACATTCATGTCATGATATTAGGAGAAGAAGTCTCAAATACAAGCACTTCCTTGGTCTCTCAAAATGCCACATTTGGAATATTCAAACCTTTCTTGTCTTTTTGTCTATGGGGATCACAGTGATGAGCAGGGCCTTGCTTTCTTTTATAAGATGTTATCTGGGCCTACTGTAAGAAAGGCAGCACTACATCTGGACTCTAAATGCTTTTCTAATTAATAGGACTTGATACCTGCTTTACAGGGAATAAGAAAGGCCAGTTTGGAATTATTATTATGAAATGATTAGCGTTTATAGGAGGAATAAGGAACTATAATTTCCCCATTTAGAGTGCTAAGAAAAAGAGCATTTTAAATATCAACATAAAAACACTTAAAAAATGAGAGGCAATCCTTTTTAAATGATCAACCAAATGTTATGAGAGAAATACCCTGGAGTATTACAATCTCAAAACTAATATTCAAACTCTCAATCTGTTTGATTAAAAAAGTTTAATGAGCTTTAAAATAAATACACTTCCATTAAATATTAAATAAATTATTTACAACTTGAAAAAATACTTTTTATCTCCATGCATCTCTTTATGTACAGAAATAAGACTTAGCATAAAAAGTGACAGCTGAAAGTTTAAAACCATCAGAACAAATGTTCCCATCTTCTTCTTCACTGAAAGGATGGCCAATTCATCACTGATGGTTGTGACCTGGCAGTGACTCCGACCTGAAAACCTGTTAGAAAACAGAGATAAGCTCAATCCCAACAGTTTTAAGAAAGCTTCAAAGAAAAATCAGGAATCAGAATTTCTGTCAACTTTTTTCTATTATGTTTTATGAGAAGTGCTAAAAGCTTTAAAAAGAAACTGTCACCTTGGCTTGAATCCCTCTTTCATTTCTGCTCAGGTTAGGTTCCTACTTAGGCAGAAAACCACAAATGCTAACACCAGCTGCATAAAGTTTGCTTAATAAAAACAGCGACAGTCATGAAAAATAGGTTTCCTAACCAAATCTACGCAGTAGACATAATTAAAAACAGAGATTAAGTGGCTCGGCGTATTTACCATATACAGGTAATTTAGGATAATTAGTATCAAGGTCATAATAATAGTAGCTACCAGTTAATAGGCAGCCACTATTTGCCAGCACAGCATATTTCTTTTCCGAAAATCATTCTGGGACCTACACTGAGAAATCTCAATGGCACTAAATAACCAAAGATCCACCCTTATTTATGTTGGTGGTCTTAGCTTCAGCACATTAAACCAATACATTAAAAATTTTTGATTCAATAAAAACTGAGTATAGCACTGGTATGAATAATTATCCCTTTCATGAGTTATGGGACTAATTCTGCAATAGGCTTAGAATGTAATATGTGCACCTAACCAATGCTAAATATAATGGTTCTCTGAGAACCATCTGGAATGTTCATGAACAATAAAAGTTCTGATTCATAGTTTTAGAGTCGGGCATAGGAATATGCATGTTTAACAAGCATCTCAAGTAACTTTTAAACCCACTGAAGGTAGAAAAATCAATGACTTAAGGATGGGACATTCCTGAATGTTTGAGTAAATTAAATTCCTTGATTTCTTTGCCTTCCTCTTTCTCTGGAAGTTTTCTTCATAAGCTCCTCACTTTCTCTATTAGTGAAATATCCCTCTTCATACCTTCTTACCTTCTATCTACAACATGCTCAGCTCTTTTTGTTTATTTTGTTTGTTTGTTGGTTGGTTGGTACTGAGGGTCAAACCCAGATCCTTGCACACACTATGCATGCACTCTATCACTGAGCTATACCCAAATCTATAGTTTTTCCTGTTTAAAAAAGAAGAAATCCATATTCTTACCAAGTTACTCTAAGATTTGTACCCCTATCCTTTCCTACTTCCTTTCTGTAAAAGATGATACATTCCACTGTCTCCATTTTCTTGCCTTTTTTAGTGTGAGCACCATAACCTTGGCTCTCTACCATGTGAACTCAACCTATCATTACACCCTTATCTCCCCTAACACTCATTTGAACCAGGCGATTTTCCACAAGTTTCTAAAGTGATCTGCTTCATCTTTCAGTACAATCCATCCTTTCCCTTCTTCTCTTTTTTTTTTTTTTTGTGACACTGGGGATTGAACCCAGGGGTATTCTAACTCTGAGATATACCCCCAGCCCTATTTTATTTTTATTTTGAAACAGGGTCCTGTTAGGCTGATGGGTCTCACTACTTGCTGAGACTGCCCTCGAACCTGTGATCTTCCTGTCTCAGCCTCCCAAGGACTGGGATTACAGGCGTGCCCCACCACGCCCGGCTCTGTTTTTTTTAAGTTAGAAACAGGGTCTCACTAAGTTGCTGAAGCTGGCCTCGAACCTGTGATCCTCCTGTCTCAGCCTCCCAAGTACTAGGATTACAGGCATGTGCCACCATGCCTGGCTGTTCCTTTCCCTTCTTGAGTACTTGTCCCAATCACGTCAGTCTTTTAAAGCTTACTTCCAACACCACCCTGAATATACATATACATATATATATATAATCTGTTCCTGTTCCCTGAATACATCCCTCTGGATTCTTTCTTTCATTGCAAAATTCTTGTACTCCATTGCTTCCTTTCTTATGACACTTATTTTACTTCCCCTAGTATTGCATTTTTCCTATGTTGTAAACATTAAGTTCTTTGAGAAATTGCTCACATTTATAACCCTTTTAATATTGAATAAACACATAGTTCATTCTTTTTTTTTTTTGGTAATGGGGATTGAACCCAAAGTCATTCTACCTCTGAGCTATACCCTAATACCTATTTTATTTTTCATTTTGAAGTAGGGTCTCACTAGGTTGCCGAGAGTCTTGCTAAGTTGCTGAGGCTGTCCTCAAACCTATGATCCCCCTGTCTCAGCCTCCCAAGTACTGGGATTACAGGCGTGTGCCACCACACCTAGCTTATAGTCCATTAATATTGAGCTCAATCTCATACTCAATAATACATTAATATAGCCATTGTTCATAATGTATCCTTAATTAAGAATATGCTCCTCATTTTTTTTTGAGGAGTTATAATAGTGTTATAGTTTCCAAAGTTATCGGGTGTGATCTGAAGACATATTTTGCAAGTCACACCTGTGTGCTCTGCAGTCATGCGATGGCATGTACGTTTCCATTTTCTTGTCCCAGTTTCTTTTGTTCTTCTGCATCTCCTTCATATTGCCTGAAGTGTCTTTTCCGGAGCCTTGAGAGAACAAGACATTCTGCTGTTAGCAAAGTTCTATCCATCCACATGTTGACTGAGGTTTTCACAAGTACAGGGGGTTCCTTTTGGCGAGTTCTTATAGATAAGTACACACTATACTGCACATTAAACCAAGATTTAAACCCAACTATAAGACATTGCCAATGTTCTTTGTTAAGGGGGTTTTGTGTTTCCTTTATATAAACACATTTCCAGAGAACTACTGAGATTGAAATGTGTCTTCGAGATGCAAACTGTCATAAGGCATGGAACATGTCCATATGTCTTTTTTTTTCCCTAATCTAGCACAGCTGCCATGCACAATTGGAGGGGAAGATGATGGTTTACTTTTACAATAGGACTTTATGCTACACAAATGAATTTAAATGATTAGAATTTTTAAAAACCACCTTGTAGAACAAGTTGAGTTTTATACATTTCTAAATATAAGCTTTTACTTCTAGTTTTATTTATTGCTATTTTCTACTTAAAAACTCAATAGTTTAAAAATTGTTTGGTGTTGTACAAATAATTCTATTTCTAGTAGGTCTTCAATCAATCTATTAAACGTTGTCATTAAAATTATAAGAGCAGCCAGGTGTGGTGGTGCACTCTTGTAATCCTACTACTTGGGAGGCTAAGATAGGAAGATCACAGGTTCGAGGACAGCCTCAGCAGGTAGTGAGACTCTCATCAACCTAGTGAGACCCCGTTTCAAAAAAAAAAATTAAAATAAATAAATAAGAGGGCTGAGGGTGTAGTTCAGAGGTAGAATGCCCCTGGGTTCAATCCCCAGTACACCCCCCAAAAAAATCATAAGAGCTTTTTTTGATGTTTAAGGAAAAAATTCACTTCAGTTATTAAAAAAACAGCAACTATGGCTTAAGCTTAGCCTTATTAAGTTTTATGTACAAAAATAATATGGGAGAAAAGGAGAAAAATCATGGCTTAATTCTAAGAGTGCCAACTTGTCTTCTCATGTTTTTACAAAGGATTATTAAATATTATAAGTGGAATAATTAAAAGTTTATTGCAAAACACCTTCCTTAACTAGGAATCTTTTTTCTTCTATGTCAAATAATAATGGTTTGTCTGAGGGTATCTTTTCTGAACATATTTGCATATCTGACCTGAGGTACTAGAAGACCAGAATAAAGTCTAGGGTGTGCAAAACAAATTTAAACCATACATCAAACTTTATGTGCATGATAAAACAGTTTTTATGTGTCATTTTATCACTATCTGATTTTAGTTTAAGATAATCGTAAACAATGACAAAGATAATCCCTGGTTTCCTGAAGGGAAGTAGTGGCAGATCATGTACACAATCCAGTTGTTAAAGTAATTTACTAAGACCTAATATTAGAATAATGAGTCCATCGCTTTTTCCCAAGCTCAAGTGGCACATGAGTCATCATAGAGCCATTCATGCCCTCCTCCAACTTCCCCTCCTTCACTAACTTCTATTCGGCAGACAATGGCATTTTATGTCCCCATTAGTGCCTACGACCTAGGCCAGTCTCATTGGTGCATTCATTGGTCATGAAGTGAAGTATGTGATATGCTGTTAGTAATGCAAGGAAGACAGATACTACTGAAGCAGAGCAGTAATAGTTGTCCTTGCTTCCTACACAATGCCATATAGAGGAAATGTTTTTTAATAAGTTCCCATATGATTGTTATTTGACAAGAAAAACAGGCATAAGCTGTGAATAAATTAGTACCGTGCTATAAAATTACACATTCAGAATTTTACATTGTAATATGAAGAGAGAGACAACTTTTTTTTACGCCATTTTGAAGTTCTTTGTGATTTCTAGTACCAAAGTAATACATATATGCTTGATGCTATGAATCAGACCTTAGTTAGTTTCTGGGCTTGCTTGGGCTTAAAATATTCACTGAAGATACCTGCACTTTCTGAGATTCAGAAGAAACCATGAGTAGAAATATGACATGCAATAAACTATCAATTCTTAAGCTCAAAGGCTTCTAGTTCTGGAAAATGGCTTAACATGTTGAATATCAGTCACAGGAAAAGTAATGTAAATTTCAACTATATTCTGTTCAAAGATTAGGTGCCACCCAAAGGAATAACTCATCTGAAATATGATGGTAGAATGTGATGGAAATAATGAAAAAATCAGCTTTTATTATTTTAATAGGAAATTTTAAGTGTGCTGTACTCACTGGACTGTGATAACAATGGCAGTAGCTATGAAGCTCACGGCAGAGACAAAGGCAGCTACCGCTGCTAATGTGATTTTTGACAAATCACCATCAACCATACTGTGGGTCTTCATGGACTTCTCTCCACACCGTTCCCCAAAGTAATCCTGATGACAACTGCAAAGAACCCACATTTACAAGTGATAATCACTAAAAACATTCTATATATTTCAAGTTTACTTTCTAGGTCAAAAGGAGCCATTTAATTCCAACATTAAAAAGTTATGCCCTTTATTTGTATCTCAAAATCATGAGACACAGAATGCATTCTAGCTAAAGATGCACTAATATCAGAACAAGTTGAGCTGAGTTGGGGCGTAACAGTCCAAGAACAACACCTAATTATTCTTTGTGCTTCTTTCATGATCAACTGATGAGTTTGTTAACGTGCACAGTTGATATATTCCACTACCATTTAATGTGTTAGAGGCTCTGGGGGGCTTGAGGAAAAGGGGGTAGAATAACATGAAGTATTATGTGAAAAGTATATTAAGGCCCTTTTTAAGAAGAGGCTTTTTATAAAACATTTACTGTAAAATAATGGCTTATGCCAGGATTTATTTCAGGAAAGCAAAAATATAGCCCACAAATCAAATATGGCCATATGTCAGGTTTCTTACAACCTGCAAGCTAAAAATGACTTTAGTTCTCTTAAATAGTTTCATTTTAATTACATTTATAATCATGGCCCACAAAACCTAAATATTTGCTACCTGATCCTTTAACAAAAAGTTGGCTGAATCTTAGTTTATACGTTAAGAAAAAAAAATGGTTTTCTGAAGCTAGGGGTTTCAGATATGGTGTAGGAAATATACAATTGTACATACTTTTTAAAAACTTACTTGCATGTTACTGCCTCCAGGTTGTCTATGTATTTGCATTCTCCGTGAATGCAGAAATTTTTAAATTCTGCATCACACGGATTTTTCTTCTTTTTGTTTCTTCTATTTTTTCCACTTTTGTCTCCCTTTTTCTTTCTTCTGGGTTTACTTGAAGTCTTTACACCTTCTGTCTTGTTTTTCTTGGGTTTAACTACCTGTTCAACTGAAAAAAGGAAATAGGATTTTTTGACAACAGTATCTCTTCGACTTGAATATTATTTTGTATCCATGAGATAATCACAACAGTGAGGCACATGGAATAACAACCATGTTTGTCTCATTATTTAACATGACACACACAATAAGTGGACTGAGACTATCTATGTTGTATGGCACTTAAAAATCTGAACCTTTTACTTTATTAGCTTACATACATATTTCAAGTAGATTCATATCATTATCATCATTATATTGATAAGTAGAGTTATGAGTCTAAGAAAATCCATTAAATATTTCAACCATTTCTTGCATTTCTAATACATTCTAAGCTCTTGGTAAGGAGCATTGATTTACTTAAACCCCAATCATGGTTGTGTACACTGTTACCCACATGTTATAGCTAGATGAGGAAACTAAAGTTTAGTGAAGACAAGTAACTTGCCCTAGGATAAGCAGTTAGAAAATGATGCTAGGGTGTCAAAGCCTGTCATTTTTCTACAGTCCTATGTTTTCTCCTGGAAAAGGTCAGTGCCATTGATTAAAAATGGTACTGTGGGTGTATTTGTTTATTTCTTTACCTATACTAATAATGGCCTTGTGCTCATTATCATAGTTGGAAATCAGTGGGCACTATTTGAGGGTGAGAAAAACTGAAAATTATGTATTAATCAATTTTTCCAGGTCCCAAATGACAGTAGATCATAATACTTCTGAAGATGGCTCATTTCCGTGTCCCATCTATTTGAAGATGCTCCAGCAATTTTGTGCTTGATGCCCCAGAGATTTATGTGATCAAGATACAGAAACTTGATTCAGTCTTACTATTATGCAGGGTGTAACTTACATGCTAAAGTTGGGGGGGAAAGGTTTCCATTTAGTGCTATGCATTTTGTTACACTGATCCCTTTGTAGGTTTTTTTTTTTTTGGTACTGGGGATTGAAGCTAGGGGCATTCTACCTCTGAGTTATACCCCCAGACCTATTTTTTATTCTTTGTTTTAAAACAGGGTCTCACTACATTGCGAAGGGCCTCACTAAGTAGCTGAGGTTGGCCTTGAACCTGTGATCCTCCTGTCTCAGCCTGGGATTACGAGCATGTACCATCACGCCCGGCCAACCTTCGTAGGTTTATATGATAAAATATTTAGCAGAGCCCAGTGAAAAGAGAAGATACCACCAGTTGTAAAGGTCATGTAGTACGCATTAAATAGAAAACATTAGAAACATGGTGAAGGTTAACAAGGATATCAAAGATAGAACTTCTGTGATTAAGGAAATGACAAATAAATATTATGAATATTTTAGCAGGTTATTATAATACCATTAACACAAGTCAAATTAGGAGCAAAGTGTAATAGATGGCTATGCAATTTTTATATTGAAACTTTCCTTTGATTAAGAAGAAAAGTACAAGTTGGAATAAGTCTTGAAAGAGAAACATTTTAAATGAATATTACTGTACTTTGTCAGATAGATTATAAATCATTGACAAAGAAAACTAACACCATTATGCTGAAGTGCTGCAATAGACATTATTCCCCCTGACTTTAACACCTCTTGTGTTATTTTATAATGCATTGTGATTTTGAGCACTAGCCATTAGCCCCATTGATCAAACATTTGGCCTTCTGAAGAATTAAACAACTTAAAACATCTTTAAAAGACCAGTTGCTAGACACCCTGATGGTCTAATCTCATCCATCCCAATACAGGAATTATAAATGAACCTTTCCCCCACCATACATAAAAGCCCACATTCAGAAGGAAGAGAGCAATGTGGAGTGTTCACCAAAGCTTTTTCCACCTGCCACCCTCCCTCGGGTGGTTCCCTGTAGTACCCCTTGCTCTCCCTTCACCAGCTTTGGGAGCCAGACAGAGGAGTCAGGGAAACTAGTCAGAAAAAGAAGCCTTAAAGAACTCTAAAACCATCTGTCCTGCTCCAGGGCGGATGCTTCTAGGATATAAGATCTAATTTATTGATGGCCTCTTCTACCCTCAGACTCCAAATATGAGGGTAATCAACATTTCTCTCTTTGGTAGTCATCTGAAGCAAAGGTTCGATTTTAAAGATCAGGTAACAGCATAAGTGAAGGAAACCCTAAGTCATTATTATTTTTTTCACTGACAAATGGGGTTTGGGGTTAAATCCTGATTTTAGACATACAAAATTTATGTATATTTATCCTACAGTATTTCTAGAAGGCATTATCACCAGTTCCTCAACACCTATTATTTAAAGGCTAAAAGTCCAATTCCCCCTACTCCATTACTTTCTTCTGTCCCCTTGAGTTGGAATGGAGTTATCTGGGGAAGGGTGGTGTGGGGGTAAGGGGCTACAAATGCTAAGATACAAAGCAGATAGGAATGGTTAAAGTCTGCTTCTGTCTGTCAGAATGGAGGTCAAGCGGCACAGTGGGAAAGAACACAGTATCTGGAATCAAACTGACCAGGGTTCTAACTCTGGTTTAACTGCTTGCTACCTGTACAAGCTTGGGCCACACAATTAACATTTCTGAGCATCAGTTATCGCATCTGTAAAATGAGAATAACAAAGATTAAATTTAAACATGGAACTTTGGTTAATGCTCTGGACATACAGGATGTGCCCGTAGATGGCTCTTTCTGACTCAGTTTACCTAGAGGGGAAGCAACAAACACTTTTCTTCTGAAGCAGTTCTGCTCATGGAAGCCCACTTCTCAGCGGCCACATTTTCCCTTTCTCCTCTACTTACCCCTGATTGACTCATCCAAGATATAGCCAGGTATCTGTGGCTCATTATCATACTCTTCTGAGTAGTCATAGTCGGTCTCCGAGGACAGTTCACTACCAGAAGGCATTTCACTCCCAGGGGAAATCTCACTTCCTGAGGATAGGTCATTTCTTAAGGCAACCTCAAAGCCAACAGCACTGTGGTTCCCAGGCCAGTCCCCTTTCCCAGCGTAGGTGTCATTGAGATCCAATCCAGCGGCATAATGGCCTGCAGGGAAAAGAAGAGGAAGAGAAGGGATGCAGCAGGGCGCCTTTCTCACCAGGCAGCTATGTTAGGTAGAGATGTTTACCTTTTGATATCAAAGAAATCGTTGCACATGCGCTATTGTTTGCAATTGAGTCACTTAGGAGAGCAACTTCACATTTCACTAAGAAGCAAACTCAGCTGTTCCAATTACATAGCTTTTTTAAAACTCCAGGTTTTCTTTTCCACAGATAGTCTACATTAAATTTTGCATTAATTTAAAAAACTGCCAAATTAATCCAATATAATCACTTAACAGATGTCTGAATAGCCCCATCGCTTCAAATTCCAAGTGCATTTGCTACAATGCCATCCTGCCCCATTCTGATAGGTTCAACACATGGCCTGTGATTTTCTTCACATAGGCTCGCATTTTTAAGAGATTGTACATATAAACTATAAAAAGCAATGTAAATGGTGGCTGATGGTAATTCTCATTGTCGTCTTGCGTTATTATTGTTATAACATGGAGAAGTTGAGCACTAGGTAAGATCTGGGGCTCAGAGCTTCATCACATTGCTTTATCTTGCTCGATATTTAGACATCAGAGAGGTGATTTTAACTTTTCCCTGGGACACAGTTTCCAGAAAGGTGAAAATAAAATCACTAGACAGAAGAGGTGGAGAATTTAGGCAGGAGGCAGTCAACACTCCTGGGTCATGAATGAACTACTCTTGTAGCTGTCCCCTCTCTGAACCTGGGTTTCTGTATCTGTAAAAGGAAAGGCTAGGATCCAGTGATCCTTAAGATCTCCATCAGCAGGCCTAAAGCACAGGGGTTCCCCAGCACCCTCATCCTGGCGCGGAGACCGGGGACACTTGGCGGCTCTCTTCTTCCTGGGGAGTAACTTTGGGGTTTGAGCCACAGTGACCACCTCCCACGGGGCAGATCCCGAGGCGCCGCCGAGGGGCGCGCGTTTCTGGAGACAGCCACCTGGCTGCCTGGGGCAGCGCCTCACCTGAGCCGAGGATGAGGAGCGACAGCACCACGGGCGCCCGCGGCAGCAGCGGGGTTCGCATTGGTCCCTCGGGGGCGGCGGCGCGGAGTGGGGGGCCCGCGGGCGGAGGTCGGGGCGGAGCGGGGCAGCGCGGGGACCCAGCGCCCGGCCGGCGGGGCGGCGCGAGCAGCCAGCGCCTCGGCGGGCGCGGGCTCGGGAGGCGCGGGCTCGGGCGGCTGCGGGGCGGCGGCGGCTGCGGCTCTGCACGCAGGTGAGCGAGAGTCCCGCCGGCGGGCGCGCACCTGCCGCTTTATAGGGCCGGCGTGACGTCACGCGGCGTGGGTGGGGCGCAGCCGCCCCGCAGTTTCCCAAAACCGCGCGCCCTTGCCGCCCGCCGCCGCGCGCAGAGCCGCCGGGGGAGGCGAGGTGAGACCTCCGGCTGCGGGAGGAGAGTCGCTCGGCCCCTCTGAGAGGGGGAGTGGCAGGCGCTTGGGAGCCAGGACCCGACAGCCCAAAGTCCCAGTTTCAAACTATCTGGAAAACCTCTGTATATATTTTGGCTAATCCCAACATGACAATAGCCAAGGACTAAATACAAAAGTTCTGTGTTAAGATGTAAACAGTACACTTCTAAGACGCACTGTGACTTAGCAAAGTTAGCCGTCTTTTTTGTTTTGTTTTTTGTTTTTGTTTTTGATTGAACCCTGGGGCATTCTACCTCTGAGCTATACCTCCAGCCCTTTTTAATTTTTTTGTTTTGAAACAGGGTCTCGCTACTTTGCCGAGAGTCTCACTTCCTTGCTAAGGCTGTCCTCGAATTTGCCATCCTCCTGTCTCAGCCTCCCAAGTACTGGGATTACAGGCACCCTGCATATAGCCTGTTTTTAAGGTGGATAAATGAGGTTCATTAAATGAGGAGAAAGAGTCTATTGCTGAGTTGCTTCAGGTAAGATAGGTTTCTATCTCTTTTTTCCTTTTTGTTGGGGATGGGGGTGTAGTGGGGGGAGGGGTGCTTGGCCTACCCACTACTCTGAATGGCCAGGATTTCAAACCACCTCCCTCCCAGTTTCTTTAGTGGGCCCGAGGCCCTTGTCAAAATTAGTATTTATTGACCTTTTACTATTGCCAAACTGTACCCTTAAAATTTTGCCTACACCATCTCACTCAATAACCTTGCTGGCTGTGTATCTTCTCCCCCATTTTATAGGGAGATAAAGGGCAGATTTTTAAAAAGCAAAGAGAAGAAATGAACACAAACTTGTCATGGCAGATGCCAGGTAGATTTGATTCAAATTCATTTGGCCCTGAAGACTGCCTCTTGCCACTCTGGTAGAGGAATTGAGGAATAAACTTATCTTTGAGAATAGGGTTTCTGGGCAGAACAATGCTTAGCCCAAGGGAATAATCTCTGCTGGTAGCATCTTGGCATTTGGGCAAAGGGCAGTGCCAGAGCCTCTGCCTCTGAAATCCCAAGATAAAGGAATCAGCTTTGAACCAGAGGGCATTTAGAACTCAGGGGGGCAATTAATCATGACAAGTAGATAAAATGGAGAGAGCAAGGGAGATGCTGAGTTTGGCTAACTTTGATGTAGTGACAACTCCAGGCCTGGATTTTTCTTGACTTAAGGAAGAGAAGCACGTTGTATTGTTCTCTCTCTTCAAGTGTTTCTTTTACCTGGAGATGCCTATCTCTTCGCTGATTGTGCCAGTAAAACAGCTTTTGGAGGAATGTGGGTCACAGTGCAGGTCTTAATTCTGAGAAACTTTTAAAAGCTTACTTACCTCTGCATGGTATATCACAGTGAGTAAACTTAAATGGCACCATACATTTCGTAGGATGAAATAAAGAAGAGATATGAGTCATGCCTTCTAGCCGACATTTGTTGAAAGTACATTTTTGTGTAAGCAATCTATTTTCCTTTTTATGGTGCGGGAGGAGGTAAAGAGGGAGATTGTGATGACCAGCTTCCTGTTTTTCAGGAGCCCAGTGGTGTGGGCCAGATACATACATAATTCTAAAATATCAGATAGCAAGAAGGTTCAGTGTACCATGGGAAACAAGATCCCAGTTAAATTTTGCCTGTGGGTGTCGCAGAAAGCTTCGTGGAAGGATGAAGTGGTCCCTCGAAGGCCTTCCCAGCAGAAAGTTTAGGTGAAAAGAAGACCCGATGTCGGGGTATGACCAAGTGTGGCAACTAAGGCTAGAAATATGGCACTGCCCATTGCAGGATGGAGCAGGGCCCTGCACCGTCATCTTTTTTGGTGGATGAGGCAATTGTGATTCAGAGAGATTCAGGGACTTGCCCAGAGATTCCAGAAGGGGATGGTGCAGAGACTGTTTGGATCCCAGGCAGCTGGCCTGCACTGTTTTCATTTTTTGTTCTATCTTTGTTTTTCCCCCATTTTCTTTTTTTACAGTTTGTTTTATGTTTTTAATTGAAAAGTAAAAATTGTTTATAGTTATGGTGCACAACCTGACGTTTTGATATATGTTTACCTGTGGCTAAATTAAGTTATCTAACATATGCACTACCTCCCATTTTCTTTGTTTTATCTTGGGGAAATAGTTCATTTTCTGTTTGAAGTAAAAGTGGACTCTTTTACATTAGAAATTTCTTAGCCTTTTTTCCAGTCAGAAATTCAGAGTGATCATTGACATTTCTGTGGCACATAACCTAGATCCTGGGGGCACAATAGCTTAGAGCTTAGTGTGAGCTTTAGATTTGAATCAATCTAGGTTTCTGTAATACAAATTCTTTTTTTTTTTTTTTTTTGCAGTACTGGGGATTGAACACAGGGGCGTTCTACCTCCGCGCTACACCCCCGGCCCTATTTTTTATACTTTATTGTGAAACCGGGTCTCACGAAGTTGTGGAGGGCCTACTAAGTAGAGAGAGAGAGAGAGACAGAGAGAGAGAGAGTTGAGGCTGGCCGAGAACGCGGATCCTCTGGTCTCCACCTCCCAAAGTACTGGGATTACAAGCGTGCGCCACCACGCCCGGCTCTGTAATACAAATTCTACCTCCACATGCTGTTGCTTAGTATTTGAAAGACTCAGATTCCTCATCTGAAAATAAAAAACACCTACTTGCTGTTCAGCAGATCAAATGAGCAAGTAGTACATGACCCTAACATATGGTGAGTGCTGAGTAAATGAAAACTAACATTATTAACCTTGACATCATGAGGTGCAAGTGCATTGAAGGCCTGAGTGGCTCTTATAAATTGAGCGACTCACAGAGCAAATGAAGTAATCCCCTTCAGTATTTTTGAGCCAAGAACTTTGTACCTACTTCATGCTGAGACTAACCATTTTGAGCATTTTGTGATGCATCATGGCGGAGCACGGGATATCATCATAGTCGCATCACAATGCAGCACCCATTCATGTGTCATGGCATTCTGGAATCTGTGCATGAATAGGAAACAACCCCAGGTAAATGTAGAACTTGACATTCTGGGTGCTAGGCTGAGACACAGAGGAACATTACAACCAATTTGAGTAGCACCTTTATCCTGATAAACAGATGATCCCCTCACCTGTGGGAATAAGGGCAGCTCTCAGAGGAAATACTCCTGACCAACCACTCGTGTTGATGCCAAGCATCTGCACCCTCATAATTTTTCACATGTGTAATAAAAACGTCTCACTTTGACTCTGCTAAAATATACTTGTAACTAAAAGTATGGTTATGCACCTAGTCATATAATTAATCTTGAGTTTTTATAGTTAGTGCTAGGGTTTGAATAAGTATGACATCATGATCATTTCTATGAGTCAACTCAAATGAGCCCCAAAACACAATTAAGAAACTATCCAATGTATAAATAAAATTTCCTATATTATTAAGAAATGCATCAGCTCCCTTTAGATGTCTACAATTTTCTACTTTTCATCTTAGAATTTACCTATGCTAAAGATTATATCATTTCTAGTTACTTAAAAAAAAAGCCTTAACTGAACTTAGTAGTTGGGAACCTTGATATACAAATAATGTCAAATTGCTTGCCCTTCGTTATCTTCAAATCATGATTTTTTACAGAGCAAGGACTGTCAGATGGGGCTGAGAGGGGGCCACAAGTGATTTGATACAACAGAAACTAAGTAAACCTGACATACAAAAAGCTACATTTACACCAAAAAAGTGAATCTTCCAGATAGTTCATTTATTCATCAACTATATTTGGAGAAGTAGGCATTGTTCTAAGCACTGGGGAGATAACTTTGAATAAGTCACAATGCCCTTGTTTTTAAGGGGAAACAGACAAGACAAGGGACACAATACATAAGAAAAATTTAGATGAGAAGTGCTAGAAAGGAAGTAAAATATATGATATAGAAGACTTGGAATGTTGGAGTACAAGGCAGCCCTGCCCTTCGTGATTCACATTTTCCCTCTAGAGAGGCACAAGGGCAGGATAAAATGGAGAGCAGTACTTTATTGAACAATTGCAAGTTGGATGATCAGAGGTACAGAGATAGGCATGGACAGGAAAAATAAGGGTGCTGAACACATGTAGGTCTTGAATTGGGCCTTTTATTTTACATTTTATCACTCCAGTTATCACACAAACAACTATTGTACTATGACTAATTTTTCAGTTGCCAAACTCTTCTATTGACTCTCTTGTTATTTAAAAACTGACAACAGGTACATATCTCTAAAAACATATGATAGCATTATTAATGATTGATATCTTATGAATTTCTGTTATGAGGTTAGGTAATCTCTTTAAACACTCATGGATTTTTAGCCAAGCTGAGCTATACCTTATACAAATTTTGCTATATTTTGCCACTAACACAAGCTTTTGTTTCAGAGTTCAATGAGAAAGGCAGTTTTATAATAGGTGGAGAAATTATTAATTTGTTGTGTAGAACATTCCTGTACAGTCTATTCTAGGAAGGACAGGTTAAACCATAGAGAAAATGGCCTTTGTGTGTCATACTTCCGAAAGCTTTCTGAATACATGCATGGAAATTACATGCCCACAATAAGAAAAAGTATTTGTTAATATGAAAAATATAGTCATGCATAAAACTCACAGAAAAGCATGAATTCAAGTTAAAAAATTTTAATGTCACTCAGTATTCTTCCTGAAGTCAATAGTTTTGTATTAAACCTGGATTTATGTAATCCCAAATTATTTTACCATTTATAATAAATATAATTTCAATCCCAGATTTCTTTCCTTCCAAAATATTCCAGAAATCATTACTTTGGGTCACCTCTCACGATATTGAACATTCCAGCAGTATACTTGTTAATATCAAGTTACCAGAAGTTTTGGGATTATCCAGCACCATTTTTGTGAATTTAAGGAGATACTTGGCCTTTCAGCAGTGCCATTGCCTGAGCTAACCCTGAAATGTTGATAGGGAGAGCTGCATAAATGACAGACAAGAATTTTAAAGGATTTAAGAACTATAAACTAATCAGATCTTTCCATTACAAAATGGCATTTATTAGAATTCTCATGTTTATTGAATTAGAAACTTTAAAGACATATTTTATTTAGAATTACATCTTTGGAAGTGGCTATGCAGCCTGCACTTTAAAAGTTACTTTAACTTCCAGACAGCTAAGGATATAATAACTTGTAAAAATTCGATGTCAAATTTTATGTTTCTAAATTTGCCCAGTTTTGAGGTCTTTGAAGATATTCCTGTACAGTACTAAATTAATAAGACACATTTTATTTTTATTTTTCTTACAACAGTATTGCAATCTGTACAAAATTATTAGTTTCAGTGGCATTTTCTAGGGAAAAACTAAAACTGTGTCTTTATTTCTGCATTCCTAGGTTTTGAGGAGTCACACATAGCATAAAAGAGAAAAGGACAGTATGAAAGGAAGTCTACATTTTTGAAAATCCATTCATTTTAAGAGTAAAACAGACATGAAAAGAAAGTTATATAGAAATGTATTTACTAAAATTAAATAAGTTTATACTTGTTATATAAGAATAAAAGCAATGCATATGTAGTAGGAAACTCTTACTATATTTACAAATGTTTATGTATGTATTATATATAAATATATGTGAGATATATATACAGAAACTCTATATATGAAATATACATACATTGAGAAACTATGAAAGGATATATAAAATATATTAACAGTGCTTACCTTTTGATTAATGAATGAATTGCTTCTCTGTATGTCCTAATATCTGGAGTACAAAGATCATGTATTACTTGTATTTTTCAAGGTTAGAAACTCCAAACTATATAAGAAAGTGGTCTCCCAAGTGAAATAGTTTGATGTGATTTCATAATTGAATACATCAGTTTTTCCAATGAGAATGTCAGCTTTGAGAGAAAATGATCTCTTAAGCCACCTGTTGTCCCACTAGTAAGCGGCTCCCACACCTGTGCTGCCCTTTGCCAGGTCCAGAGTACACGGTCAAGGCTGTAGGATCTGCATTTGACCCTAATGGATTTCAGTGCTGCTCTCTTCCTCTTATCAACCAGTGTAAATTACGTAAGTGCTTACAGGGCTCTTGTGAAATTTAAATGTGATGTTGCGGCCGGGCATGGTGGCACACGCTTGTAATCTCAGTACTTGGGAGGCTGAGACAAGAGGATCACAGGTTCACGACCAGCCTCAGTAACTTAGTGAGACCCTGTTTCAAACTAAAAAATAAAACAGGGCTGGCGGTGGAACTCAGGCGTAGAATGAAGACCCCTGGGTCCAATCCCCAGCACTAAATAAATAAAAAATAAATAAATAAAATAAATAAATAAATAAATAAATAAACAAATATGATGTTACATGTAAACACTTGGAACCATATCTGGAATTTCATTATTACTCCAAATATCATTAAAGGTTTTATTATTACTAATATTGAGATCAATGAAGAAAGCATTATGGATTACAATGAAAAATTTCCCAATGCATACATGTAGAATGAGATAAGTACTTTTATAACTTGAGAACCTCTGCTTATTGTAACAGAGAAGCCTATAAGAATTCAAATCTTTTTTAGAATGATGAAGGCAAAAGTGAGCCCAATTATCAATTTAATGAATTAACAAGTGTTTATCAAATAGCTGTCATTTCTTGAGCATTGCTTGTTTTGAAATATCAAACTCTATACAGAACATCCTTTCTCACCTTTTCCTTTCTAGCTGTGTAAGATTTTCCCACTGTGTGATGCCATCATATTATTATTTCCACAAATTCAGGTAATTTCTGCTATGGATACATTGCTTGGTAGTACAATTTCTTTTTTCACCATAAACAAACCCAGTTGCCACCCAAGTAAATGGGAAAGCTACTTTTTCAATAATTATAATAATTGCCATGTCGAAAGTATATCATAGACTTGACTCAGTATCCATTTCCATCTCCTTCTTTAGTAACAAAGCCCCAATTTTATGCAGACTGGCGATATGTCCAGCCAATATTAACATTTCCTAGAATTCCGTGAAGATAGTGGTAGCCCTTTGACTAAATACTGCAAGTTAGGTCTGGTGAACTGAGACGTGATGTGAGCCTTTCCTGAAAGACTCCTTGATGGGAGCTGGTGAAGGTGAGAGACACTCCTGTCATCCTTCCTCCTTTATTCCTTTCCAACTGCCTGGAATATGGACACTTGACTGCATCCCCAAGCCTCACACTAGACTGTGGTATGGCCCTAAGTCTGGAAGGTATGGACTCTACTGGTGGAAAAGAAAGAGCCTGAATCCCTGATTATGAGCTGGAACTCCAGCCCCAGACATTTTACCTTTAGACTTCTTCTACATAAGAGAGAAAAACTTCTATCATATTGAAGCCACTATTACTTTAGGTTTTCCAATATATGCAGCTGGTCCCACTACCAGATGATCTGGAAATCAGTAAGCTCTGTTGTACTCACTGTGATATTCTCTCTTATGCTGGTATCCTCCAGCTAAAGACCACTGAGCACCAGCTGAACAAGTTGCAGCAAGAGAGGGCATACACCAGGGGGAACCATGGGTATCTCCTAAGAATGCATCAGAGAAAGTGTATAGGGTTTGGGCTTGTCTTTGATGGCTTGGGGGCTCCATTAATGTTCATTGAATTTAATTAATTAACAAGTGTTTAGTAAACAAACCAAGAACAGTGAGTTATTTTTATTTCATAGTTAACAAGGTAATGTTTGAATGAATTCATATCACTTTTTAAAATAAAATTTATTTTTATATAAGAAAATTATGTAGTGATGAGGTTAATGTGATTACCAAAGCAAAGGGAGATATTTGAAAAGCTACTTAGAATGACAGTTCACTATATCCAACTTAGATAATGTGTAATAATAGAAGCAGATTTATTTTGCTCATCTGTGCAACACCTTTACTTTCTAGCTTAGCTTTAAATACATTGGATGTTCTCGGTAAATAATATTATTTATCATTGTATGCAGGTACTGGGATAGGATAGAAATTCATTAAGTATTTCTAATACTAAAACACAATATATAGTTTACTGTTGATTCTGAAACTACTAGTTTGAGTTTACATTCCTTTATAGTAAAAGGTACCTATGACTGGAAAGGGCCCCTTTAAATGGGAAACACACCAAGTGCTGTGTGCATATACATTTGTATCACTTTGAACCTCACTATGATGTACAATTACAATGTACCAATAAAAGTATATTAAAAATAAAAATGAAGCCAGATACAGTGGCACACGCCTATAATCCCAGTACTTGGGAGGCTGAGACAGGAAAATCGCAGGTCTGAGGACAACCTTAGCAAGTAGTGAGGCTCTCAGCAACCTAGCAAGACCCTGTTTCAAAAACAAAAATTTTAAAAAAGGGTGGGGGTGTATCTCAGAGGTAGAAGGCCTTGGGTTCAATCCCCAGCACCCCCCCATGAATTGTAGAGATCATATAATTTAGATGACATTTATTCAGTGTTTATGCTCTAAACACTTTATAAATTTCATCTCCTATAATCTTCCTCCTGAAACTCTAGAAAGTAACTATTTCCATGCCCATGTAACAGATGAGCAAATGTTTGTATGATACACATATACACATGCACATACACACATTTGCTCCAGAGAGGTAGGATCCAAACCCAAGTTTCTTTACACCAAAGTCCATGCATTTAATCACTACTATGTGTAATAGCTAGCATAGCTCCAGGCACACAGTAGGTGGCCACAAGTGCTTTAAAATGGAAATGAATAGCTCCATAAACTGAAACACCATTGATATCACAGGATGAAAGAAACTAGATATAAATTGACCTCTGAGTTTATGACTAAGATAAACTAGAGCAGATATGTGAAATGACACTAAAAGACCAAACTTGCTCCTAGGCCTATAAGACATTAATATTTCATAAAACTGAAGGGCAAATGTAACAATCAGACAGGAGGTTTAGGAAGGCTAAGGTTGGTTCTGTCCGTGTTCTTTAGAAGGGTCTTCTCTGACCCAAGGAGGCTGGTATCTGACACATCACTATTAAGAAAATCCATCTCACCCAGTCTATGCCATTCCAACTTTCTGGTTAGAGTTTGTCTTCTCCAGCTTTCCAAGGAGAGTGCAGGATAGACAGATTCTTGAATCCAAGCACATTAGCAGTCATAATCCTCACTATAAATTACTAAATTAGCCTTCTGTATTCCCACCTTGGACTATGCAAATTTGATTAGGCTGCCTCTGAAAGTCAGCTTTACCCTCCAAAAATGGTCATGATGGAGTTTCTGAGCCTACAAATCATTCATTCATTAACTCTCCAAGTATTTATTCAGCAGCTATTACATCCCTGGCACTCTGATAGGCTGTAGGATGCAAAAATGAACAAGACAATTCTTTTCAACAGTTTATAATGCAGAAGTAGATGCAAGTAAGAAGGGTGATTGAATGAATTAGAGGGGAGGTGAGCCTGTATCTAGTGGAGCTGGGGATGGGAGGATGCTAGTGTTCTAGGCAAAGGAAAGAACATTTACAAAAGCCTGCATCTAATTAGCAGCCAGGGACTAGCTGCTGGCAAAATTCTGTTAGCTGGCTGGGCCTGTTGGCAGCCTTACAAACTCACCATGAACTAGATCTAACTCTTAAGGCAGATCCAATGTCCCATCCTTATAGCCACAAATACTCTACTGTTGTGACCTCTTTTCTTTGTCACAGGCCACATAAACAGATAGAAAACCCAAAGTCCAGGAAGTGAGTGGTACTCCCCTAGGCTTCCTCCTCTCTGACATCATCTTTTTTTTTTAAATGTCCTCCTGTTTTGAGAAAGAACTTCCTACCAAGGACTGTTGCTGTTTTAGTTCTATTTAGCATGAGTCATTTTGGAGACCTTAATATCTAGCACCCTTCATGCATTCAAGCATTGCCAGTATGTATACTGTTTGAAAATAACATACAATTCAGGGATGTGGAGTCTGCTGTTGAACGTTTCTGATACTAATGTGTAGAATTCTGTACAAGGAATCAAGGAATGATTTCCCCAGTGTGAGTTGCTGAGAACATTCTTAAGAATTTCAACATGAAAATAGTTGAAACATGAAAAGGGCAAATTTTAGTATAGAATAATAATTTTTAAAAAAACAGGGATCTTGGAAATAAAGACAGCATATCTTGTTCATGAGCACTGAAGTGTGTCATTTGATGTGGGCTTGCTTTCCAGTCAAGAAACGAAAGGTCCGTGGTGAGCCAGAGAGCAGAGGTGTGATCCAGAGGCGAGACTCTGGCATCTCCTAAATCGTTGAGAGGTTGCATTCAACGATATATTTTTATGACATTTTCCCTTTATCTTCTTCTATACGCAACATGTCCAAAGTATATGTTGGAAAGAAAATCCAAAATGCATTATTTATAAAAGAAAAACTTTAATAAATGCAAAACTGGAAAAAAAAACCTTCCATGGGAGTGAGACTCCTTAAATTCTTTTAGGATGTCAGTGAATAAAAATAACTGACTAAAACACAGAATGGAAACCAAGTTGTTTTATTGTAAAACTCATTTTATTGTAAATTGTCAAAATGACTGTTGGGCGTGATTAAGTCAAAAGAAATCAAGAGCAAAATTTGCATTCAGTAACTCCTGAAGGTCTCTGTTGTACTGACACTCCCTCGGTGCTGGTGTCTGTGAGGAATCACTAGTACCTGTTTGTCTTGGTTCTTCTTGTGGTTATTATCATGACTTTATGTCATACTGTGGCAGCTCCTTTCCTGATTTATCAATTTTAGACACTATTTTGTTCCCCTGGGAAGAAAAAGTAATATAATTCTTTACACTGTCTCCCAATTCCATTTAATTCCTGATTTTTGATGAGTTATATTATAAATTTTATTTTTATTTATTCAGTTACCTTTATGACTTTCAACAATATACTTTCAACACTGTTGTGGATTTACTGACTTTACAGAGAGATATCAACTCCTTCCCCCAAAGAAAGAAAAAATAGAAATGACTGCATTTTACTCTCTAGTTTTCACCTTTTCACTTTTTACCCTTTACTTCCTAATGTCCTTTCAATGGTTATTTGAATACATGAATATTATCTGATTTTATAACCTTGACATTCTATTATGTTGCTATAACTAGCCTCATTTGTGCTTTTTAAATAGATGACTTGAAAATTAATAGCATTTACATTATAGAGTGAAGAAAAAAATTGCAACTGTAGAGAAAGAAAGGTCATTTAAATTTTGCTCTTCTAAAGAAGACTCTGGCAAGCGCCTCCTGTCTATCAGTGCGTCTCAAAGTATCTCCCTGCCTCATTTCCTTCACTTCTTCTGGGCTGTATTCAGCTGCGACTGGCTTTTTTACCAGGTGTCATTCTTCAGGATTCTCCCTTTTAGTTTCTTCTTTCTCTAGAGTACCTCCTCTAAACCTGCTAACATGGGCTGTGCGAGCTGTTGTTGAACTTGTTATGCCTCTTACGATGTCTTCACCTTCTTTCACGTTGGACTGTCCATCAGTCTACACCAGACTCTAGCGTTAGAATAATTCCACTCAGAGCATGATGGCCGATGGCCGTTGCTCCTTTGCTTAGACTTGCTGCCCAAGTCCAGCAGCTTCGATGTGACTCACATTCTTTTAGGAAACCTTCCATTTATTGTTCTGAAAGCTTTTAGGATTTTCTCTTAAAACATAGGGTTATGAATTTTAGATATCATTTTTAAATCCAGGATATCTGTACTCTCCTCATATGAATTATTAAAACTTTCAAGTGTAAGTAAATCTAAACTTTTCAGTTGTTAATAGTTTTAAGTGAAATTTTAGTGCAATAAATAAAAAGGCTTAATAATGCAGAATGAAACAAAGAAGGCAGAACTAAAATTCTTGCTGCATATTTATTTATTTATTTATTTATTTATTTATTTATTTATTTTTTGCGGTACCGGGGATTGAACCCAGGGGCATTCTACCTCCGAGCTATACCCCCAGCCCTATTTTTTTTATACTTTATTTTGAAACCGGGTCTCACGAAGTTGCGGAGGGCCTCACTAGGGAGAGAGAGAGAGAGAGAGAGAGAGAGAGAGCTGAGGCTGGCCACGAACCCGGATCCTCCGGTCTCCGCCTCCCAAAGTACTGGGTTTACAAGCGTGCGCCACCACGCCCAGCTCTCTTACTGCATCTTTAAATGAGAAGATGGTATGATGAATTTTTCCATCTTTATCATCAAATATTCTATGCAAATAAAAATCATATTTAATAGAGTAATTATGCAAAGGAAGTGTTTAAAAGAGAAAGAATGGCTGGGCGTGGTGGCGCACGCTTGTAATCCCAGTACTTGGGAGGTGGAGACTGGAGGATCAGGGTTCACAGCCAGCCCCAGCTACTTAGTGAGGCCTCTGCAACTTCATGAGACCCGGTTTCAAAATAAAGTATAAAAAATAGGGCCAGGGGTGTAGCTCGGAGGTAAAATGCCCCTGGGTTCAATCCCCGGTACCGCAAAAAAAAAAAAAAAAAAAGAGAAAGAACACTTGGATATCTAGTCTCCAGTTTCAGTAAATTTATTGTTATCCATATGAATCAGGAAGTCATTAGAGATGGATTATTAATCTTTGTGTTTTTTCCAAAATTATTGTTATTTAAAGTACTACTCATTGCATTCATTTTTTCTCTGTATGTTTCTTAATGCATTTTTATCACAGAGCTTTAATTGACTTCAAAAGGAATTCAGCATAGGGAGGAACTATGTGGGATACAAAGAAGGAGCCAAACCTAGCTTTCTATAAACACACTGCGTACTACGTCTGAGTCATAGCCATTTTGTTGACTGTTTACTGTCTTTGTTGTCAGCACTATAGAGCTAACACCAACGACTTGGAAGTGAGTTATGTACTATTCTTAGTTTATTACGACCTAACTCGGAGACTTAGTATGCACTCTGTGGACTGGTTTCTTTTCCCTACTGTGGCCTGGGATGTGGCCTTGTGCTGGAGCATTAGACCCTTCAAAACCAGAACTTTTATCACAGTGTCAAAGTGTGGATAACGGCAATGAGAAAGGACATTATTAAGACTGCAAGTGGGGTATTTACTTAACTCAGGTTAAAAGATTTGAGCAGTCTTTGAGTGGGCATAGAATTCTGTGATCTCTATGGTAGCCTTCAAGTATTGAAATTATTAGAGAGAAAGCTTAAACTTTTGGTTGAACTGTTGGTGAAGATGACTACTGATTTAAAAAAATATATCTTGTAATCCCAACACCTCAACAACTTAGCGAGTTCCTCCACAACTTAGTGACACCCTGTTTCCCTGTTTCAAAATAAAAAATAAAATAGAGCTTGGAGTGTAGCTCAGAGGTAGAATGCCCCTGAGTTCCATCCCCAGTACAGAAAGAGAGAGAGAGAGAGAGAAAGATATCTTGATTCTTGATATCAAGAACTTAAATTAGAAGGGCTTGTGCTCTATTTTTCTTTAATACATATATTTATCTAAAATAATACAGGAAATGAAATATTTAATAATGAAATACTTATGGAAATACTCAGCATTGCTAAATAATATGAGCATTATTGAGTAGTGGGAAAGATCCTAACTTCTAGAATGAGAGAGCATGGATTCAAATCTTGTTTTTTCTACTACTATCGAGATGACTTTAAAAGCTTCTTAACCTTTGATTGCTTCTGTTTACTTCTCTGCAAATGGAGCTTTTATTATGATTCAGTAAGTTATTGTGAAAATTACAAAAATAACCCATGTAAAATGCTGTGCTTGGTTAATTATAAGCACTCATACGTTATTTTTTTCTTGGATGTTTTCTTACTCTTCTTTTGGCCCAGGACATTTTGTTCCACTACTTTGGAGAACTTTTCCTGGTTTTTAATAAAGTTAAGCATATATCTAGCCAGGCGTGCTGGTGCATACCTGTAATGTCAGTAATTGTGAGGCTGAAACAGAAGGATTACGGGTTTGAGGCCAGCCTTGGCAACTTAGTGAGACCCTGTTTCAAAATAAAAAATAAAATCAGACCTGGGGTGTAGCTCAGGGGTAGAATACCAGTACCAAAAAAAAAATACCTAATTTATGACCCAGCAATTCCATTCCTATGTATTTACCAGAGAGCACGTACAAGGCTATCCACAGCAATCTTATTCATGATTGCCCCCAAATAGAAACAACTCAAATGTCCATTATTTGTATAGTGAAATACTACTCAGCAAGAAAGAAGAATGATATATGAGTGGATGGTGGTTTAGCTCAGTGGTAGAGTGGTTGCTTAGCATGCTCAAGGCCCTGGGTTCAATCCTCAACACCAAAAAATAAAGATATATGCAATGACATGGTTGAATCTCAAAAGCATTATATTAAATGAAAGCTACACATAAAAGTGTAAATACTGTAATTTTTCAGTATATGAAGTCCAAGTATAGGCAAAATAAATCTATGGTGGAGGAAATCAGATAGTGGCTACTCTGGGGACAGGGGAAAGAAAGAACCGATTGAAAAAGGAACTAGGGAACTTTCTGAGGTGATAACATTGTTTTATAACTGGTTTGGGGTAATGGGTACATGAGCAAAATGTCTATGTCAAACTTTTCAAATTGAGGTTTGGGGTCCTGTGGTAAGAATCCAGATAGGGATATAGAAAGAACAAAAATTCAGGGTCTCAGTAAGATGAACAAGATAAATATCTAATTACTGGAGTTATATCAGCTTATAGTTACCATAGTCAGAGAGGGCTGGAGGGGGCACTAGTCAGAGAAGGACCAGCAGCCAACATGGCTTGATGTTGAACTACCATACAGGTGACTGAAGACTTTAAATTCCCTCAACTCAGCCAGGTACAATGGTGCACACCTGTAATCCCAGTACTTGGGAGTCTGAGACAGGAGGCTCACAGGTTTGAGGCTAACCTCAGCAATTTAGCAAAACCCTCAACAACTTAAGTGAGACCCTGTTTTAAAATAAAAAAAAGCACTGGGGGTGTAGCTTAGATCTAGGTAGAATGCCCCTGGGTTCAATCCCCTATACCAAAAAATAATAAAATAAATCCCCAAACCCCACTAGAAACACACCTGGTCCTAAAAGCTGAAATAGGAGTGTGGGGGGGGTAAGGAAAGTGGAGGTGTAAGCCAAGAGCCAGTCAGTTATACTGGGACTTGGAGCACAGATCCCACAAACAAATAGGGACAGTTACACTAGAGGGCCCTCCCCAATTTAAGCAACAGGCAATGCAACTCACTCTTCTCTTCTTGAGGGTTAAGCTAGGGGAGTAGGATCACTCACCCACTACTTCCCAGCTTTCAGGGTAAAACTGAGTTTCACCATCTTCTTTTCTCTTCTGTCATGTACTCCACACTCCATATCCCCACTTCTCCCTTTCCTTAATGACATATTTCCTATGAAAGTAATAGTGATAGCAAAAAAAAAAAAATTGCCACTGTTAAACATTGTTCAGCCAACACCAGCAAGAGCAAACGAGGCTATTAATTGGGTGAAAGGAGAATAGTTTCTGTGGGAAGAGAACAACTCAAACTCAAGATTGATGGGGAGCCAGATATTTTTGTACACGATGTAAATAGAGGAAAGGTGGTTCTCTGTTTAGCTTCATGTTCTACAATAGGAGATGTAGATAGCTATAAAAATTAGACCAAAAAGACACACACACACACACACACACACACACACACACACACCTGGGTGTGATGGAGCATACCTGTCATACAGGAGGATCACAGGTTCAAGGTCAGCCTCAGCGACTTAGCAAGGCCCTCAGCAACTTAGTGAGACCCTGTTTCAAAATAAAAAAATAAAATAAGGCTGGGGTATTGCTCAGAGGTAAAATGCCCCTGAGTTCAATCCTCAGTAACACACACACACACACACACACACACGTCCACCAGTCCAAAATTCTGATGACCAGAGTCTTAAGGTGTTCATTTTCTTTCTTCTGTCCTTTCTTTTCTTCCTTCCTTCTTTCATTCTTCCATCCTTTCCTCTCTTCCTCTTCCTTCTCCCCATCTCCCTCCCTCTGTCCCTTCCTTCCTTCCTTCCTTCCTTCCTTCCTTCCTTCCTTCCTTCCTCTTCCTTCTTCTGCCTCTTCTCCCTCTCTCCCTTTCCCTCCCCTTTCTCTCCCTCTCCTTCCTCATGGTGCTGAGGGTAACATAAGTCTAGATCACAGTAGAAATAAGATCTTAGAGAAGATTTCACAAGAAGGCAGAAGAAAGTGACCCATATTTTCCTCCATATTTTAAACAGTTCTACTGTTGCTGCAAGTCATCGTGTTTAACTACTCTATGAAATGTATAGTGAGACTTGGGGAAAGTGGTCAGAGAGCCGGCTTCCCTTCTCACACGCCATTACCCCTCTGGAGCATTGTGGTAGAGTAGAAACCATTTGCTTTAAAATCAGAACCAGTTTTAATTTTAGGTTATGTGATTTTGAACAAGCTTTTCAAAATTCTTTTATTCTCAGTGTTTTCATCTGATAAGTGTGGATAATGAGGAGCATTTCATAGGGTTGTTTTAAGAGAAGTGATGGCACGTGGTCTATGCTAGATAGGCTTGCTTTCATGGGCTGCACCTTCAACAGTATATGTCTATTAGTTCTCCCCCACATGACCATTGCTTTTCTCATCTTAAACAAAGAAGCACAGTGCGCTAAGATAGGGCTTGGTAATACAAATAAAACATTTTATGTTTATAAAGTGCACTTCACAATGTACAAAGTGTTTTCACATGCATAAATTAAAAGCAGCTGGGGAAGGAAGAGACATGAGGAAGCAGCTGAAAGAGACCCCTTTCAAGACCTATTCATCTTCTGAGTTTCAGCTCATTGAAAGACGAACCAAAATATTATATTCACCCCAAATTATTCACTTTTGTTTGCTTAAGCTTTCAAATAGAAAGCTGGTTAGATAGTTTCAACATGCAAACTTTTTCTATTCCTTTCAATAAAATTGAATTATTTTATCAGTATAATTTATAGCTATATGCAACCATAATTTGCATCACATGTTTGCTTCATTCATTCATTAACTTAATAAATATTTTGAGCACCTACTATGTACTAGGAGATGAGGTGTGAAATAGATGAGGTTCTTATTCTCATTACAGTGAAGGAACAAAGACAATAAAAGGTAAACAAAGATAGTAATCTCAGATGGTGTTATGACTGAAGAAAATCAAAATGTGTTAAAGAGGGCTGAGGTGGTCATGGCCATGTAAGTTGAGAGGGCTAGGGAAGTTCTCTCTGAGTACATATTTGAACTGGATGAATGATGAGGAGACAATCGTGTAAAGATCTAGGGGGACAATGTTCAAGGCAAAGAGAATAGCAAGTGTAAAGCCCCTCCACTGGAACTATTTCAGAATGCATTATACTTCCTTAGGAGCCCTGAAGAGCATGCACGTGTAGAACAATAACCATGTGGAATTATTTGATCTGTGAAGAAAGTAGAGTCACAAACATGTCTAGCTGCCTGTCCCAAAGGAATTGAATGAACTGAAATCTTTCAGTATCTAAGTTAACAGTTAATGTCACCTTATGTCCACAAGAAGGACCAGGTTGCTATGTCCTCAGAAGGACTTGATGAGTTACTCAATGTAGTGAGTTCTATTAAATTTTGTTCTTTGACTTGCCCTACTTCTTGTGGAAATATCGGAAGAATATAGGGATGGAGGGGTTTGGTTCCCATACCTTCCTCTGCTCTCACCCCCTCTTCCTTTCTCACTCTTGACTGAAGCAGTGTGACATCCTGCCTGGATCAGGAAATGATGTTCATCTTCTACACCCACTTGGGAATACTTGGATGCTATTGGCCCCAGTTAGTTTCCTCTCATCCCTACCCCTGTCTCTAGCCCTGCCCACCCAGTATGAGAACATGGAAGCTCATTTTGGAAAATGTGACCTAAGTGGTCCCCAAAGTTAACTATGTTCATCCCCGGGTGATGATGTTACCGGTGAAGGGTTTCTTTTGTTTTCTTTTGTTTTGTTGTTGTTTTGTTTTGTTTTTACTGTATTTAGCTGTGTTCAATTTTTTTTGCAACCAATATAAAATTTATAGTTCTCTTAGGTTTAAAAGACTCGTTGCCTCACAGAAGTAGATAATATCAGGAAATGACCACTATGGTTCCTGGTGTCTACAACAGTGCCTTGTTATATACTAAAAGAGGAGTGCTTGTTAACTGAGTTGGTCCAGAAGCCTTGTCTCACACAGATGTGTCCATTTTGGCAAAGAGCATGAGTAAAAAAATCTCTACTTATACATAATAGCAGGTAAGAATAGCTTCTTCTTTCACTAATTTTATATTTTAAAGCATTCATCAAAGAACTCTTTTCAGAAGCAAGATGCCCTAGTACATTTAAACTAAATTTGATTCAGTGACACATACCAAGAGCATCTCACACACAAAGGGAATTAAACTTGCTGGGTGCATCGTAGACCAGGGATAAGATAAACTGTTTGCAAAAGGATGTGATATCACTCATCTCTTTAGGAAAGCACTTCTCTGTCTTCGAGTCAGAGCTCCAGGCAGAGGAAATGGGAAGGCGGAGAAAACCTGGCCTGGCTCCAGAGGAGAGGATGGGTCATGGAGAATGAGTGAGTCAACGGGCATCAGAGGGCGTGTGGTCAGGGTTTGGGGAAGAGGGAGGCAGGGAAGCCATGGAGCCTTTGAACTGAACCCCCTCACTCCCACAAGTATGTCCACACACCAGGCTCTTGGGGGCAGAAGCAGCCCTTAGTGTCCCGAAAGAGTGACTGTGAACCCCAAGCACTGAGTCACTGCCAGAAACTGGGAGGTGAGGGAGCAGAAGCAGCGCTGTGAGGGAAGAGCATTGTAAATCGTCTGCTCTCAGGTCTTCTACTTAGATTGGGGGGGAAGATGGCGAGAAGTCTCTTCTTACTGAGAAGAAATGCAAACAAAGTTGATAGCATGTAGTTGTAAGCAAAAAAAAAGTGATTTGACATAATTCTAAAGCACAATCTTAATGAGTGGCTCAGAGGTCTCTCTGTGTCAACTACGTGAGGGGCTTTAACTTCCCGCTGGACGTAAATGCGAGAAGGACCGCTGTTTCTGTGAACAACCACTTCTGCACCTGTGGCCTCCAGCATACACACCTCATGTTTGCCCAGGTCTTTTCTTGTTCATCAGGCTTACATTCCCAACATTAAAAATTCTTTGAATTTATGTAACATTTGTTATTCCAGGGATGCTAAAGTGTGTGTGTGTGTGTGTGTGTGTGTGTGTTTGTGTTTATGTGCATGGCACTGGGGATTGAACTCAGGGTTGCTGTACCTCTGAGCTATACACCCCCTGCCCTTTTTTAATTTATTATTTTGAAACGAGGTCTTGCTAAGTTACCATGCGCTGACCTTGAGTCTGTGATCCTCCTGTTTTCAGTTTCTCAAGTACAGAGATTACAGGTATGGTTCACCACACCTGGCTAAGGATTTTCACATTTTTTAAAGAAATTTTTTACTTAATTCTTATGCCCTTTAAATTAAACAAACAAAAATACTATGTGAATTCATATGATATATATAGTAGTTAAATATTGTGTATCCACATGAAACAAGTAAATGAACAAGATAAAAATATGACTTGAGTCTTCTTGAAATCGATACCTGTCTTTTTGATGCTGTTTCTTCCAAAGCAAAACAGAAGTACTTGGAAATAAAACGAAATGATTTTGATTTCCTTATCATACACCCACAACCTCCAGAGCCATCTATGACATCATAAATGGGGTTGTGTTACTCCACTGCTAGGAGTCTTTTCTGTAGAAGGAAACAAGAGCTTCATTATAGTCAAAAGCTCCTGCATGATTTGGCCTCTACTGCCTGTCTGTCCTGGGGAAGTCACCATAATGCTGGTTTGTACCTCAAGAGTATTCTTTGATAGCCAATGAGGTGATCACTCATCACCAACACCACTTTTTGACCCCTCTCTTCTTTCACTCTATTTTAGCTACACTGGTACCTTTACGTTTCAGGAAGGAGCTGAACTCTTCCATGTCTTTGGGCTCCTGCCAGTGACTCCTCCTGTCTTCCCCATCTTCATCCAGTTAGCCCTTAGGCACCTTTCAAATCTCCCAAAACCCACTTCTGCACACCCCAGTATATATCTTTTATTACACTCTTCATGGCACATAGTATAGTCCTATTGCTATGGTTTGGATGTGGTTGTTCCCCAAAAGTTTCATGCACTAGACTCTGGGTCCTCAGGGTGGTGGTGTGGACGTGGTGAGAGATGGTGGCATCTTCAGGAGATGGGTTCTACTGAGTGGTAATTAGGTCAGTGGGGGTGCTGCCCACAGAGGGTCTTTCAGAATGAGTTTGCTCTTGTGAGGGGGATTGTTGTCAAGTTAAGAGGCCGCCCCACGCACTTGGGCCTTTTTGCATACAGTTTGTTTCCTTCCCACTTTCCCACCATGTCATGATGTAACCAAGAGAGGCCAGACAGGTGGGGCTGTCTAATCTTGGGCTTCCAGCTCCAAAATGGTGAGCCAAATAAAACTTTCTTTATAAAGTATCCAGACTCAGGCATTTTATTATAACAATAGAAAACAGACTAAAGCACTTACATTTGTATATGTGTTTATTTCTTTAATATTTGTCCTTTCCAGGGACAAGAGGAGAAGTACAAGAGTGGTATTTAGCTGGTTCTCACTACGTGTTTGTTTTGTTCATGATGGAAACCATAGTAGGCACTCAATACATTTGTTCAACAAATAAGAGAATGACCGACCAAGTCATGCACTGCTCTCCTGGAATCAATTTTCCTGAATTCAATTAATCCAGTCTCTGCTGAACTTTTATTTTCTATGGGGCATAGATACAGTGGCTCAAAACCCAACACCATCAGCATCTGTGGGAGCTTGAGAAAAAGGTGGAATCTCCAATCCAAACTGACTGAATCATAATCTGCTGTTTAACAAGATACACAGGAAGTCCCAATTACACTTCTAATTAAACTATAATTGCTCTAACTTAGTGCACATTTATCTAATAAGCCTGGAAAAATAAGAAACCAAATGACTATTCACACTCTTCACTTTTAAGCAAACTTCATGGCTTACCAAATCAGCCAACTACTATATTTAATGGAAGTGAAAAATGTTGGGAATTTGCCAGTTATTCTAAACTTCTTAGCTGCTACCCCTACTCTTTCTTGTACATCATAAAGCAAAGTAGATAATTCTGCTAGTCATAAAATTGCTGGTTTTCCTTCTTGGCATATTATTTGAATCTTAGTAAGAACAATCAGAATTGGAACCTTATCTAAAATAAACATAAAAGCACACAGAGTGTTGAAATTCTACAGTGGTTTTTAATTAATTAAGTTGTCTCATATAAAAAATTCATGATTAAGGGCAAAATCATAGGGATACATAAGAAACTCACATCAGTGACTCATCTATCATTTACGCATGTCTTCAAAGATTCAGTGGACTTTCATACAAAAAGAATTTTTGCCTTTCACTTACTTCAACAATTGGTTTCCTGTTAATCAGGATTTTAAAACATCACCTGAGGTTTACTTTCGAATAGACGAGGATAACTCGAAGTACCCAGGCCAATATCTGGAATGCCTGAAGTTGATCAAAGGAATGTTGATTCAAAGCAAATAATGTTACCTATTCCATAGCTGATCTGGCTTTCTCAGAGACTTGGGAGCTGTCTTTATGAGCCTAAAGGCCATAAAGGAGGGCAGAGAGAGCAAATTCAGGGTACATGCCAAGGCATGTCGAAGCCCAGGATTTAGCATGCCAGGTAGCTGCCAAATAAAAACCTTGCATATTAGGCAAACCTTCATGTATAAAGTTATCGCTGTACTCATTAAAATTTTAGATCCATGGTTTGGAGAAAATAAGGTAAGGCACTAATTTGTTTTATAAGGTCCCAAACCCAGGACCAAAAACAAAAGGCCATATATGGATTACAATGTTGAGTGTTTAGTTGTAGTATGTATTGATGAAGCAGAATGATTTAGTTTACTTCCATTAGATTCTTTAAAGACCAATGGACAGTGAAAAAACTATTTCAATAAATGTGCATTTAGGGCATCCCCAGGTATAGGTAGAAGTGTCCAAGGCTTCAGGAAGGAACTGGAGGCTTGAGGGAGACACTGTACGGGCTATTCGGTGTCACGGTTAAGACTTTGGAGCCAACAAACTGGACACAAATCCTTGTTCCTAGAATTAATTAGCAGTGAGCCTCGTGTATGAATAAACAATAATCTCATAAGGGTCTTAAAGATTAAATCAAATATCCAGATAGTGTATGAGACTTACTGTTGGTAATAAAACGAGGACAACTATATTAGTGAAACTGTTTTTTAAAAAAGCATTAAGCTTTCTGGGTATTTTAAAACCACTCACAATGTGATAAAATAACTATTATAACATCCTCTTACCAGGGGTTGGCTTTGGACAGTTATTTCATTCAGTCAACATATCTTCACTGAGAATCCACCTTATACTGTGCTAATTACTAGGAACATAAAAGTAGCACAAAGATACTATGAAGTAGAACTTAACATTAAGTGGAGATAAGGTGTTTAAAAAATAATAATCTACCTAGTGCAGTGGCACATGCTTGTACACTTCCAGCTACTTGTGAGGCTGAGGCAGGATAATAACAAGTTTGAGGCCAGCTAGGGCAGCTTAGTGAGACCCTGTCTCAAAAGTAAAAAAAAAAAAAAAAAATTAACATTAAAAAAGAAGGGGTTTAAGTCGGGCGTGGTGGCACACGCTTGTAATCCCAGTACTTGGGAGGCTGAGACAGGAGGATTGCAGGTTCACGGCCAACCTAAGCTACTTAGTGAGGCCTCCGCAACTTAGTGAGACTCTGTTTCAAAATAAAGAATAAAAAAAAATAGTGCTGGGGGTGTAGCTCGGAGATAGAAGCCCCTGGGTTCAATTCCCAGTACTGCAAAAAAAAACCAAGAAGGGGTTGGGGATGTAGTGCAATAGTAGAGTGCCCCTAGCTTCTATCTCCAGTACTGAAATAATAATAATAATAGTTGTTATTGTTATTATTATAACAATAATAACAATACTAATAATACTACTATCAAAACCTTATGAATTGTACAAATATTATGGAAGAAAATAATAGAATTCCATCAGAAAGTATTTCAAGAAGAACAAGTCTATCAAAGTCAGGAAAGGCTTCAAAGAAAAAGTGGTATTTCAGTTGAAACTTGAAGAAGGAATAGGAGTTTTCCATGGCAGGGGCAGGGGAGTAGTCCAGGTAGAGACTGGCATGCATGTAGCTTGGAGTATGGCAGAGTTGACATGACAGAAGGAGCTGATCAGGCCGAGATCAAAGTAGCAGGAGTTCAGGTGGAGCTGACCCAGGCAAGGCCTTGGGTATCTTTTAACCTGGATGCCAATAGGCTGCCATTGAAGGGTTTTAAAGAGATGAATGATGTGATCTCATCACCCTACTCAGTGTGCAGGATAAAATAGAATGCGCCCATATTAGAAGCAGGAGTCTTCTTTTTCAGGGGATGTCTTAGAATCTGAAACATAAATTTACCTTTAGCACTTTCTTTCCTGCTGGAGCATGGGAAGCTTGGGGACAAGTTGGGGTTTTACCAGCTCATATCTCAGTTCCCTGTCATATTATTTTAACACGTGTTTGCGGAGGGATTAACTAACAACTGTGTATGTTGACTTATTCACTTCCAGCAAATATTTATTAAGATTTTTGATGCACCTGTTACCATCTTCTTGGCACTGGTAATAGAGCAACAAACAAAACACACACAGTCATTGCTTTTACCAATCATACATATATAAGATATTTGTGAGGGAAAATAAATGCAATCAAGAATGTAAGGAAAGGTGGTATAATTTTAGAGTGGTCAAGGAAGAGCTGTCAGATAAGATGATTTTTGAACAGCAATAAATAAGCCATTTTGAAATCTGGAGAATATTTTAAACTGAGGGAACAGAAGTAAGTACAAAGTCCCTGAGGTCTTGAAGTACCCCTATGTTTTTGTAATATTTTGTTATTAAAAGTTAGGAAAATAAGTCATTTTACAGCAGATATTTTTAGTCTTTAGCATAAGAAAAAATCAACTGAGGGTCCAGTGTGGTGGCACAAGCCTGTAATCTAGTACTTGGGAGGCTGAGACAGGAGGATTACAGGTTCCAGGACAGCCTCAGCAACATAGCAAGACTCTCAGCAATCTAGCAAAACCCTGTTTGAAAATAAAATAGTGCCGGGGGTGTAGCTTGGAGGTGGAATGTCCCTGGGTTCAATCCCCAGTAACACACACACACATACACACACACACACACACACACACACACACACACGCACACACACAATCAACTGAGGCACTCAGTAAAAAATGCCTATTCCTCTGTCAAGATTTTGATTCATCAGTTCTAGAGTAGGACCCAGGAATTCACATGTGCAACAAACGCCACAGGTGATTTATTGTTGATAAACCTCGTCCACCATGCTTTGAAAAATGCCATTTTAATGCCTTCTGTGATTGAGCTCTCCCAGCTCTTAGAGTGTGTAATCACTTCTGCTACTGCACATCTATTCTTCAACTCAGTAATATGAACCTAAAATACTATCCTCAAAATGGCAGAAGTCAAAAGAACCAGCCTTAGAAAGAGAACATCTAATACCTTGAAATTAGTGAAGAAAAACCAATGAGTTCAAATTTATTGCTAGTTGAAGTATAAGACTGATGACATAATAATTTTTCTCCAATAAAACTTACTTCTTAAATTTTCCTCCATGACTAATCTTTTCTTACTAATATAACTTAAGAGGGGAATTCTTCAAACAGATATAATTTATAAGAAGTCTGGTATTCAACATTCCTAGGGAATAATGTTATGATTAATTAAGACATGCCAGATATGGCTTACATAAATATTACTTTCAAGTATTGGAGTATACAAATATGCTTAGTCTTTAAATAATTCTTACCAATATTTTAATATTGCAGTGTTGCAATAATGAAAAACTGTCCTTGACTGGAAATTTTCAGAAGTGCCAATTAATAGAATTCTGGTTAACAAAATGTTGGGTAATAGAAAACTAATATAACTGCATCCCTTCCTTCAAATATTAATACTTGGGAACATAGAAATGCTGTGCTATCAAAATTTTCTTTAACTTCATTATCAATTGGAATTTTCATCTTAAAAATTGGTAGTACCCAAATTCTCCTCCATCTGCATCCAAGATGATTCTATTAGTCAGTTTCTCATCTTTATTTATTTATTTATTTTTCTGTGTGGTGCTGGGGATTGAACCCAGGGACATTCTACCTCCGAGCTACACCTCCAGCCCTATTTTTTATTCTTTATTTTTTTGAAACAGGGTCTCACTAAGTTGCAGAGGGCCTCACTAAGTAGCTGAGGCTGGCCGCGAACCCGGATCCTCCTGTTTCAGCCTCCCAAGTACTGGGATTACAAGCGTGCGCCACCACGCCCAACTCTCATCTTTAAAAGTAGCTGCTGTACCATCATCCTGCTCTGCCTCAGAAAAGGAAAGTGATACCTTAATACGGGCCAGCTATTTGAATACATAGGTTTTTTTTCCCTAGTAATTAGCTCTTTTATTATCTCATTCAAAGGGATAATAAGGGACTGGAAAATGTCTACTGTTTTTGAGAAGCATAAGCCTAAGATTAATATTTGTAAAAACATAGCAAGGAATATTAACAAACAAAATATTAATTTTAGATCAGACTCTGAGATTCTGACCTTGGTAATTTGACTAGCTGATTTACAATGTGGAATTCTTTTCAAGGTGCTTTTTAAAATAATTATGGTTATTATGATAAATAACTTTAGTTAGAAGTTGAACTTGAAAGTAGACTAATATTTTTCTATACATGTAAATCACTTTTATATTTGGACTCAAAATTCAAAATAACTCGTCCTCTCACCCCTCACCCTGGGTCCCAGCATAATGTTAATTCTTTAATCAGCTCTTTGGACTGAATATTATCTTGGTTCTATGCTAAGTACAAAGAGCTTCTTTTTTTTTTTTTACTGTGGGTGTTTGTTTGTTTTTCTTGTGGTACTGGGGATTGAACCCAGGGGCAGTCTACCTCTGAGTGACACCCCAGCCCTATTTTTTAAAATTTGGAAACAGGGTCTCACTAAGTTGCTGAGAGCCTTTTTAAATTACTGAGGTTGACTTTGAACCTGTAATCCTTTTGGCTCAGCCTCCCAAGAACTGGGATTACAGGGATGCACCACCATGCCTCGCACAAAGAACTTTTGAACAGAATCTCTGCAATTGCCCTATTTGGCTTTCCCATAGGCCGAAAAGATGTTTGATAGTAAAACCCAGTGAACTGAGATTCTAAAATTCAAATTTGCTACATGCAAATTTATTTTTGGCCAAACTTCACCTAATCTACCCCACAGTTTAGGCTCCAGTGAATCAGGATTTGACTGAGTTGGGCAGGGGAATTCCTGACTTTTCTTCATTTTTCTTGCTCCTTTCTAAGGGCAGGTGAAGCTGATTCTCAAGTCTCCTAGCCTTAGATCATGGTATAATCCCCATCAGTCTCTGATGATGCCCCATTTTCCTTGAAATAGGAGGGCAGAACTCATCTGGTCTTTGCTTAAAATGATAATATAAAATCAGACATGAAATCAGGTTGGAGGACGGCAAAAATTAGAATCAACAGCTGAGCACAGTGGCGGATACCTGTAATCCTAGTACTTGGGAGACTGAGACAGGAAAATCGTGGGTTCCAGGCCAGCCTCAGAAACTTAGCCAGACCCTCAGCAGTTTAGGAGACCCTGTTTCAAAATACAAACTATTATAAAGGGCTAAAGGTGTATCTCAGAGGCTTTCCTAACCACTTCTTCAATTTCACATAACCTAAGGGAAAGCTAGCTACCCTTATTCTCCTTAGAGTAAACTAAAGGTGACTATTACACATATAATTTAATTTTAATCGGTTTTTAAACTCCTTCTCATGCTGTTGACAGATCTCTTTGGCACCTATATCTATTTTAAATATTCCAAGTGTAAGTCAACACCACAAATAGAAGACTCAAATATAGTCCCTCCAATGGTGAAATTAAACAAATTACACAGTAACTCAAGGCATTTGCATCATGTGCTAAGATTTCAGGTTTCTGTCTAAGCATTGCTAATACATTCCTTTGATTGTGGCTTTTAAGTCCCTTATGTGAGGAAGCTTTAATCGGAAGTCATTCATTTACAATGATAGAAGGATTGCAACAATTCCAGACGGGCCGAGTCTTGATTGCCCATTACCAAGGCAAAGTCATAGGCCTGTATTTTTTGGCTTGTGCCAGACCAGGAGCTCTGCTGAGGCGTGTCAGCTCTGAGGAGTCACCCTGGAAGTTGAGATCTCAGTATGTTGTTCATTTCCTGGAACATAAACTCCTTGCAAACAAAAAAGCTATGAGCGTTGAGTTCTCTGTATCTGGAAAGTAGAGAGCAGAGGTGCATAGAGGAGGTGCTCAAAAGAATTCATTGAAACACACTGGATTATTCCAGAAGAATTGATTGGACCTTTTTCAGGTTCAGACATTTATTGAATACTTCTGCAGAGTACAAAGATAAATAAAATATAGAAATTAAATGTAAGGAGCATGGAGTTTATTAAAGAATTTCAGTTAGAATCACTTGTAGATGCAATGTAGAAGATGGCAGGCAACAGCAGAGAGGTACTGGGTTTGTATTTTTTAAATTATTTTCAAAATACTTATATAGTAATCATTCAATATGATCTAATGCTTTGGAAAGCACTCTGAAATATACTAAATACCAAGTAAATGTGAGGGATTATTATGGTTAAAATATCTCTGCTGTCTCTCAAGAGACCCAGTGTTGGAGCCACAGGTTTAGAAGGCTTCCTCTTCCTGGATCCCTGAGCAGCAGATGCAGGAAGTCCTGAGGTTGCCATCTTGGCCTGGCCAAACATTAAAAAGCTGGCCTGCACAGCTTTTAAGACTCCTTGGGTTGGAATCCATGTGTGCCTATTTTATAAAGCTCGTTAAGTGACCCCCATCGTTTGAAGCCATTTGTTCCCAGCTTTCTCTGCATACAAACATCCTAAGGAGACTCTTAATCGAATTTCACGCCAAGAAATCCTGATTAAATCTAAGTTCAATAGTAATAGTCAGGATTGATACACAAAAGTTTAAGGGATAACATGAAATTATATCTAATCATGGGGAAAATATAGCAAAAAGAGTCATCTTTTTTTGGTATTAACTGCTCTTTGCTGGTCATCCTGTGGTAACCAAGTAATATCCAGTTTAATAGACTACTGTGTGTAGCTAATGTTTCCAGTCTTAGGTGCTTACGAGGATGATCAGAAAGGGTTCTGTCCCTGAACTTTATACAGGTTGGACCTAGGCAAACAAGAAGACTGTCCTAGAACCATTGGCCTCATGAGCTGCTGTGGTCACTCTTAGTCATTGCTCTTCAGTGGAAAAGCCCAGGCATGAATAGCGTGCAAGAGTGTGTGATCATTTCAACACAATGTCGCCACCTATACAAACCACCATCTGGGAAGGAAATTTATTTACCCCATGTAAATCTCACATGGATTAAACAAAGCATTTTGTTATTTCAACTATCATTTGTTTATAAATACTTTTATTATGCAATCCATGGTACAGTTTGGAAATTTCTCTGAGTATCAGTTTCTCAGGACTATCGACATAAATGGATCCTTTGGATGCATTCTATCAGCTGCTGATAAACAGAGCATTGTAAAATTGAATTCTTACTGAAAAATTTAACTACCTCCCACTAAAGTCATAATTATCAACTTCAGTTTCAAAACTCTGAATAACAGTATGCTGATATTACAACTTAAGAAAATTTGTATGGATTTTGTCCAGTTAGGACAAAAACTTAGTTGAACAGAGGAGTAAACAAAAGGTTAAAGAAATGTTACAGGAAGACTAATGATTCTGAATGATGTAGGCAGAAATTTTCATGCCTTTGGAGAAGAGTTGACTCATCCCTTCTCTAGACATTTAATTCATTTTATTTAGATCACTTTATATAAAAATTTCCTTATGCCTCCAAATAATGTCATGTTTCTATTCAAATGAGTCACAGGAATGGTATCCCGGAGCAGTTAATTTTTCTAGATATTTTTTCTTTTTTTTTTTTTTAGCTCAGCTTCACCTAGAAAAAGTCTGACAAGTTCTTGTAGGCTTGTGGCTGCAAAGGTCTTCATTGGAAGAATGCATTTTTAATGAGAAATGAACTCCAAAACATCCTTTCCTTCATCTGCACTTTTGTCCAACTTTTTTGCATTTTCTCTAATGGATCACAACCTCCAATACCAACTCCACTGGTACCTTTTCTGTGACACATTCCAAATCAGACAGAAAAAGGGGGGCCCCGGCTGGGCGTAGTGGCGCACGCTTTTATCCCAGTACTTTGGGAGGTGGAGACCGGAGGATCCAGGGTTCATGGCCAGCCTCAGCTCTCTCTCTCTCTCTCTCTCTCTCTCTCTCTCTCTCTTTCTCTCTCCCTGTGTGTGTGTGTCTCTCTCTCTCGCTCTACTTAGCGAGGCCCTCTGCAACTTCGTGAGACCCAGTTTCAAAATAAAGGATAAAAAATAGGGCCGGGGGTGTAGCGCGGAGATAGAACACCCCTGGGTTCAATCCCTAGTGCCGCAAAAAAAAGAGGGGGGGGAGGGCCCAGGTGTTGCTCAGTGGTAGAGCATGTGCTTAGCATGTGCAAGTGCAGGGCCCTGGGTTCAATGTCCAGTGATAGAGATAGATGATGATAGATAGATGATAGATAGATAGATAGATAGATAGATAGAAAGAAAGATAAAAACAGACTGAAATACAGGCTGGGGAGGCGGAGTGTAGCTCAGTGATAGAGCACGTGCTTAGCAGAAACACAGAGGCACACTAATCAGATCTCTCATCAAGATAGAACCTGCCATTCAGCTGTGAGGAGCTAGCCCAGCTTTCAGCTGCAGCCTCTGCCACAATATTGTAAATAGGGTGGGTCCCACATTCTCCAAAGGCCCCTCTAGTATGTGACTGATGCCACTTTCCATGCAAGTTATGGAGAAGCTGTGCATGTCCCTGCTTTCTGTTGCCTAGTACATCTGACAAAAGGTTAAGAGTATATTACTAAAAACTTTCCAGACACCAAAACTATAAAAGCACAGCTGGGGCCTGGCCCTTTCTGCCCAAGCAGGATCCTCTTGAAGCAATCCCTGTGCCAGCACTCCTACGGGCCAAGACTTTCTCAGGGCCACAGTCTGAGTCTCCTCTTACCTAGCCCTCCCTCTTTCCTCTCTCCTCCTACAGGTGTCAGACCTACAGTGCTAAGTCTCCCTAGCACTGCTCTTATTCCCCCTCCTCAATCTGTCGCAGGTATTATCCTGCCCCAAAATGTTTGCTTCCCAAAGGACCCACTAGCACAGTTTTATATCTTGTTTTTTTTTTCATTTAACATTAAGTGGTGAGCATTTCCCAGTGGCTTTAAAATATATCCATTTTTCATTATTTAATTATTTTCATTTTGTAGTGTTCATTATATAGATACCCAAGATGTTCCCAACTTTTGTCACTTATAAATGATATTATGATGAGCATAATTATTTAGATCCTTTACATGAATTTCAGAATATTTCTTCAGAATGGAGTCCTCAAGTACAATTAACAGCTGAAGTTTCTCGCTGCGTTTTGTGAAACAAATTTTGCAAAAGACAGCATCAACCTATGTTCTAACCAGCAATTTATTACCCACTCATTGAACTTTAATGTGGTGCATAAGCTTGTGCTCTTAAAATCAGCATAAAGATTTATAGACATTTTTCACATTTCTGACTTCCAGTCCCTCCAGCTCAGCTCGTGAGGGGTTTCTTCTGACGTAGCATAGACCACTGTCCTGCCTCTTCCCAGCTCCTGAACTGCAGCCTCTGAAGCCGAAGCAGCACCCCTCCCAGTTGGCTCTGAGCTTCCTCATTGATGACAATGAGCCACAGCAAGAGGTGAGTGTGCCCCATTGTCTTCTGCTACCGTACTGATGCTCAGAGACCCAGAGTCCCAAAGAGGAGATGCCTCAGCTACCAGCTTCCCGGAATGCCACTTTCCACTCTCCATGCAAGCTATGGGGGAGTTGTGCATGCCCCTGCTTTCTGTTGCCTAGCACACGTGACAAAACGTTAAGGATGCATGGCTGAAAGTTTACCACACACCAAAAATACAAAAGCACAGCTGGCTTAATTATGTGAAGGAGAAAATGCAATCGTGCCAGATGTAATTTAGGAGTAACTGGAAGTGATTTGGACACATTATTTAAATTTATATTTTTCCCAGGTAAACCAATTGCAAGGAAATATTGTCTTATGAAATAGTAATAACAGATGACACTTATCTGACATTCAGTATCTGCTAGGTGCTTTTCTTAGCACTTTACATTTATTAATTCACTGAATCCTTATAGCAACCCTACAAGGCAGAGTTGTTATAAAGATGAGGAAATGGAGCCACCAAGGAGTTAACACAGCCAGGCTCACAGCTTAAGCACCATGCCCAAGGTCCCAGGGCTGTGGCTGGATCTGTCAGCCTGGATTGCGAGCATGGTCCCTTAGCCCTTTACTGAATTGGCATGAAAGGCCCCTTACGTTTAATTAATATACAGTGATAGAATGAGGATTCATAGTTCATAGTGATAAAAATAAATAAATAAAGCTTTAGGTAAAGCTCTTCCTTATAATACAGTGCCAAATAACAGAGAAGAAATGATAGATTAAAAAAATCATTGGTGATTAGCCGGGCATGATGGCTCACGCTTGTAATCCCAGTACTTGGGAGGCTGAGACCAGAGGATTCTGGTTCACAGCCAGCCTCAGCTACTTAGTGAGGCCTCCACAACTTAGTGAGAGCCTGTTTCAAAATAAAGAATAAAAACTAGGGCTGGGGGTGCAGCTTGGAGGTAGAATTCCCCTGGGTTCAATCCCCAGTACCGCAAAAAAAAAAAAAAATCATTGGTGAATATTAAAACCAATGAGTGAAATTTTTATGAGAAACAGTGTATTTACATAGTCCAAAATACTTCCTCACAAGTTAATTATAAGAAAAATAACTTTCCAGTGTATAAATCTAATATATATGTATATACACATGCATATATGTATGTGTATGTATGTATAGTCTTAACTAAATAATCAAAAATATCACAAATTGGGATAAATCATTATCCTGTGGTTCCTAATGTATTGCAAGAGACACACTTCCAGCATATTCCTTGCAAAAAAAAAATAACTGTAATTTAATCATGAACCACCATCAAATGTGGGACATTTTAGAAAAGAGCTGTATGGTAATCTATATAAATGTCAAGATCAGCTGGGCATGGTGGCGCACGCTTGTAATTCCAGTATTTGGGAGGCTGAGACCAGAGGATCCGGGTTCGCGGCCAGCCTCAACTACTTAGTGAGGCCTCCGCAACTTAATGAGACCCTGTTTCAAAATAAAGAATATAAAATAGGGCTGGGGGTGTAGCTCGGAGGTAAAATGCCCCTGGATTCAATCCCCAGTACCGCAAAAAAAAAAAAAAGTCAAGATCAAGAAATACAGAGAGAGGCTGAGGAACCATTCCAGATTAAAGGAAATTTAATAAACTTGACAGTTAAAGGCAACCTGTGATCCTAGATAGAATTCTGGATGAGAGAAAAGAAATAATCATGAAGGACAATATTAGTACAATATCCATTCCATTAAAATGTCATTTTAGTGGAATGGAAGGGGTATTTTAATGGAATGGATATCAAAAGAAGTAATTATTGTTAAATTTCCTGATTTTGATCATCTGACCATGGTTATCTAAGAGAATATCCTTATTCTTAGGAAATAAACACTGAAGTCCTCAGAAGCAGAGCTACATAATACCTGGCTATCCACTCAATTTGTTCAGAGAGAGAAGGATGATGAAGTAAGAGGGGTTAAAAGCCCATAAGGTAACTCTTGATTTGCAAGAGCTCCTATTGGTATTCATATATATATGAATATCAATATATATATATATAAATTTATATATATATAAAATTTTATCATCCAGAATTTTAAAATATAATTGCTGAGAATTTTATCAAAAGCAAAATTTTACATCTTCTTAGCTTTGATCCAGTAATTTCACTTTTGGACATTTATTCTAAAGAAATATTCATAGAGAGGCACAGTGATTTTGTTACATAGGCATTCATCAAAACTTATGTACAATTATGAAAAACTGGAAACAACTTACATATCCAGTAATATAGTGTTGCTTTAAGATCATGCTGTCATTAAAATGCTATTGATAATAGCATCAAGTGCTATTAAATAATACTTAGTGGTATATAAAAGTGCCACTGTTAAGCAATAAAACCAAGATACAAAAATGGTACCCATAGAATGACTCCATTTCTGCATATACATGTGCATGTAAAATATCCGCAGTCACATACACAGAACAGATTGCAAACTGTTCAAGAAAAAGGATAACCTTTAAGCTTATTTTTACATGGCTGTACTTTAAAAATCAGTCAAAATGAACATTAAAACAGATCATTATAAAAAAGTAATTTTCTGGAGTCTAATGTATATCTTTTAAAGAAAGAGGCATAACTGCCTATAAATTTTTATGCAACTCTGAGCTTCTTATTACATGTACACACACACACACACACACACACACACACACACACACACTGCATAGCATAAGTGCTTTCCAGTGACACAGGACCCCGCTGCTGATGTTGGTGAGTGACACTTGGAACATGACCGTGGAACTCCTCGCCTGGTGGAATGCACACCCAGAAAATCCTTTTTCCATTATTATATCCTGTTGTATGGCTGTTTTAAAGAGGCATGGCCGGTGGGATTTGTTTACTATGAAAGTATCTTAAGCCTGAAACCAAATGCTGCCCATTGTAACAAGAAAGTGCTCTAAGGTGGCAAAAGCATTCTTCTTCATATTACATGCTAAATTTGCACTTTCTTTATGGGTTTTCAACATAGTCCCATTATTTCTCCTGTGATTTAATTTCCTAGGTCAGTTTCTTACATGTTATTTTAGGACCCAAATTTCAGATAGCATGGGCCTAGATTCAGAAACTATTTATTTTACAGTCTTGGTTTGGGGTTTTATTACAACCTAGACTGGTCTTAATGAAGAATGGCTGGTTATCATTATCATATTAGTAATAAATATTGAACTGTTCAATTAAATACCAGAGAATGACAAATGTCCAGAAAGGAAACACATGAGAAGCCTAGGCACTGCTGGGAATTGCGTCCCAACCTAAGGGACAGTAGAGGCTGGAGAGGTAAGACACACGTTAAAGAGGCAGAAACAAGCTGGGCATGGCGGTGCGTGCCTGTGATCCCAGTACTTGGGAGGCTGAGATAGGAAGATCACAGGTTCAAGACTAGCCTCAGCAAGTTAGTGAGACTCAGCAACCTAGTGAGACCCTGTTTCAAAAATAAAAATAGAAATAAAACGGGCTGGGGGTGTAACTTCGAGGTAGAATGCCCCCAGATTCAATATTCAAGACCCAGTACCACACACACACAAAAAAAGGCAGAAACAATGTTGTGTTATAATACTTTATTGTTAGGTGTTGCAGTCCCATATCAAGGAGACCAAATTGTTAACTCTGAAAAGTCAACTAAGATTTATGTTCACTAACCTGAAACCTCCCCTTCATAATTTCTAAATTTTATGACATTACCAATAGGCCCAGGAACCATCATGAGCATTCAAGGGGGAATGGGTTTTCTGGATGCCTCCTGTGTGTTCTTCAATTCAGCCCTCTGTTCCATGGCCCAACCCATGTATAAAGAGGCCCTGCCCACTGATAAGGGCCTTATTTATATTCCCACAGCCAGATTCTCCCACTGTAATCTAGGCTACATCTTATGTAAGCATATGACTCACATGATTGGTCCCTTTCCTGAAACCAGGGTGAGAGCCAGCCCTCAGTTATCTGTGATCCGAGGGCCAGAGATGGCTAGAAGTGAAATGCAATGGGTATTCCCAGCTTCCATCTTCACCAATAAGAGGCTCCTCCCTGATGTCAACTTTACTATAGATTTTAGTGGACACAGAAAAGACCAGTGAAAAGCAGAGAGTCTGGTTAATCTAAAAACTGCATCATCAACAACTGAGCAGTCGGGAGCTTGTCATTTTCCTTCTCTTTCACAGCCAGGATTCTGGATGAGTATTTTCTACCAGCAGTCTCCATCCCCTGTTTCAATCCAGTGCACCCTGGGCTCTACCTTCATCAGCCACTAGAATCACTCTTTCAACTCTCATGACGTTCAGATGTCAAAGCCAGTGACATGCTCGCTCACACGTGCGCTCTCTCTATGATTCAACATATTTATTTTTTTAACGTGCTTTTATTGGTGCATTGGAGTCTTACATCACAATGAATATCTATTTGATGTTAACATATATGTACACAACTCTTAGTGTCCCCCCACCTCCCCCACCCGTATGAAGTACCGAGAATGATGTTGGTATATTTTCACATGTACATATTGTTCATGATAGTAATTCCACTGATTTGCTTCTTTCTTGCCCTTCCCTTTCCCTTGTACCACTTCCCTTGCCCTACTAAGGGTTCTCCATTATCAACCGGAGTCCCTTGTGTGTCCCCACTACTCTGTAGGTTGCACATACTAATGAAAACATATGTCCCTTCTTTTTTTGTGATTGACTGATCTCGCTTAACATAATGTTCTCCAGATCCTTCCACTTTCTTGCAAATGCTGTTATTTTGTTCTTCTTTATTGCTGAGTAGAATTCCATTGTGTGTATTTCCCACAATTTTGTAATCCACTCATCTGTTGATGGACACCTAGGTTGGTTCCATCATTTGGCCACTGTGAATTGTGCTGCTATGAACATGGGTATGCATATATTACTGTAGTTTTCTGGTTTCAATCCCTTTGGTATGATACCCAGTAGTGGTATAGCTGGATCATATGGTGGATCCATTCCTAGTTTTCTGAGGAATCTCCACACTGATCTTCATAGTGGTTGCACTAGTTTGCAATCCCACCAACAGTGTAGAAGAGTCCCGATTTCCCCACATCCTTGCCAACATTTGTTGTTTGACTTCTTAATGATTGCCATTCTAACTGGGGTTAGATGAAATCTTAGAGTAGTTTTGATTTGCATCTCCCTGATTGCTAATGATGTTGAACATTTTTTCATGTATCTATTGGCCATTTGTGTCTCTTCTTTCGTGAAGTGTCTATTCATTTCAGTTGCCCGCTTCTTAATCGGATTATTCGTTTTCTTAGTGTAAAGTCTTTTAAGTTATTTGTATATTCTAGATATTAGACCTCTGTCAGAGGGATAGCTTGCAAATATCTTCTTCCATTCTGTAGGTTTTCTCTTTAGGCTCTTGATGGTTTCCTTTGATGAGCAGAAGCTTTGTAGTTTAATGCTATCCCGCTTATTAATTCTTGTTTTAATTTCCTGTGCTTTGGAGGTCTTGTTGAGGAAGTTTTTACCTGTGCCTGTTTGTTGGAGTGTTGAACCTATGCCTTCTTCTAATAATTTCACAGACTCTGGTCTAACTTCCAGGTCTTTAATCCATCTCGAGTTGACTCCTGTGCAGGGTGAGAGGTAAGGATTTAGTCCCATTTTTCTACAGGTAGATAACCAGTTTTCCCAGCACCTTTTGTTGAAAAGACTGTCCTTTCTCCAACGTATGTGTTTAGCACCTTTATCAAAAATCAATTGACTATAAGTTTGTGAACTTGTTTCTGTTGATTCAACATATTTAAACTAGATGAATTTCTTTCTTTCTTAAACTGAATTATTTCCAACTTTGCTTTTTCCCATTTCAATACACACTCTTTATAACACTTGATCTTCCCTCTGCAATGCATCGAAATTTTCCTCCTACTCTCTGTTTTCCCAGACAAAATCCTAGTCTAAGCTTTTCTCAATTTATATCTCATCCATTAGAGCACTCCATTGGCTGGTCTCTCTGCCTTCAGCCTTTTTTCTCCAAGCAATCTTCTCAAGTAATCTCACCTCAGCCTTTCCAAAACACAAAATGCAGTAGATTTCTATTACTGCTAAGCATACCACCATGTCTTCATCGACTTAAAACAACAGAATTTATTATCTTACAGTTCTATAGATGAGAAGTGCTGAACAGGCCTCATTGGCTAAAATCAAGGTGTTGATATTGGATAAAAATCCAGGAATCAGCTGGGCTCCATTCTTTTCTGGAGGCTATACAGAGAACCTGTGTCCCTACCTCTTTGGAATTCTACAGCCTCTAGTTCTTGGCTTGGGGCCTTTCCTTCATCAGAACTATAGATCAAAAGCTTCTCACATCACATCTCTCTGACCACAGCTGGGAAGGACCCTCACTTTTAAAACTGCCTGCCCACCTGGCTAGTCCAGCGCCCTCCAATCTCCAGGTCCGTAATGCCCCTTTTGCCACATAAGGTAAGTATTTGCAGGTTCCAGGGATTTGGACCTGGATATATTTGGGGGTGGAGAGTCGTTCTGCCAACTACAACAATTTATAGTGTTGCCTCCCTGATCAAAAGCTTCAAATTGTTCCCTCTTGCCTATGGATGTGAAGCTTATCTTCTCAGTATGATTTTGAAGGTTCTTTAAACTAAATCCTTAACTATCCCCAAGTACACATCCTCTGCTGCTGTTGGGATGGTCTACCTGACATTCCTTAAATGTTCCATGATTCTGTGAGTGTTTTTTGCTGATTATTTTTCCATTTTAAATACCCTGCAGTCTCTCCTTTGTTTATCAAAGTATTGTCAATTTTTCAAAGGTCCAGTTAAAGTCTCACCTCTTCAGTAAAACCTCCTCTATTCATATCACCTGTCTCTAAATTATTTGTTCTGATATTATCTAGTATATATGTTGGACTTCTATTGCTTATTTGTTCAGAATGTATTCATTCTTTCTCTACTAATAGCATTGTGACTTTCCTTTTGGGGCAATTTTTTTCCCATTAGATACAAGTTCATGCTTTTCTCAGTGAAAATGCCTTCCTTTGGCCAAGAGGTGAGCCGATACTCCCAAATAGGCAATATGTTATCTTCTTAGACCACAGGCACAAGAAGTAAAATACAGTGAGACTTTACACTTTCTAGAAGCAGTACACTGCTACCCAAATCACTGGGTCTCCTCTGTTCTTTGGATTTTAATTTAATTCTATTAAATCTCCCATATCATTCTTACAAATTTCTTCTTGGTTAGGCCAGAACTGTTTTTGTATTTTTTCCTTAAAAATTAAAAATCCTAACTACCAAAGCCTCGAATTGTTATTTATTTATTTATTGGCACTGGGATTGAACCCAGAGGCATTCTACCTCTGAGTTGTACCCCCAGTCCTACTTTATTATTTATTTTGAGTCAGGGTCTCACTAAGTTGCCAAGTTGCTGAGGCTGGCTGTGAACCTGCGATCCTCTTGTCTCAGCTTCCCAAGTACTGGGATTACAAGTGTGTGCCATCACACCAGGGGCATTGTTTTTAAATGTCCACATAACTTTGAATTCCTCTTCTAAGTATATTTTACACTTTTTTGACTACTTTACAACCCCTTTTAAATTACTAGACATAAAAAGGTTTTCAATTAATATTTGTTGACATATTAGTATTGATTTTTATCACTTTTTAAAGAACAAGAATGGCTCCCAATACCAACTTGAAGGTTAGGAATATGGCATATATTTTCTTGGTTCCGATCCTACCATGGACAAAATAGAAAGGATAATAGGAAATCATTAAACCTTTCTGGTAGATTGATTAGAAGGGTCATTATTCCATTGAAACTTTTTACTTATATTTTGTATATCCTCCATAAGCATAGCAAAGCTTTTATCTAAAGTTTTGTATTGTTGGGTGAAGTGGTATACACCTGTAATCCTGGATATTGGGAGGATGAGGCAGGAGGATTGCAAGTTCAAGGTCACTCTGTGCAACTTAGCTAGACCATGTCTCAAAATAAATAATGAAAGGACTGGGGATGCAGCTCAGTGGTATAGCACTCCTAGGTTTAATCCCCAGTACTATAAATAAATAGTTCTGTCTCATCCAGTCACATTACCTACACTTATTTACCATGCAATGTATCCACTCATAGTACCTGCATGCAATGAGCAAAGCTGTGCTTATTTTCTTGGCAGATATATTGCACTATAGGCTAATATTAAATTTGTAAAATACTTTTCCCAAATATTTTTCTGAAATTCAGATAAACTGAACAAAAAAAATGAAGGACTGTGTTTGGTCTTGTGTGCTATAAGCTGGTGACCAGACAAAACATTTATAAGAAATCCATGTTTTCTTCTCTTCTTAATGAATCCATGGTGCAACTTAATGAACAGAATTTATGTTTTATAACGTTTTGTGACCATTTAAGGAGAAATATGTTCTAGAATTTATCAATTGAAATTCAGTGCCTATAATTTTATCTTTAGAAAATTGTCATATTCTAACTCTGCTTTCTTGGAATTTTTCCTTTTTGCATAACCTCCTCCAAATAACAGTTTCTGCTCTCACTGTGAAAGGTGTAGGGGATTTCTCTCTGAAATCACTTGAAGATGAGTCATTCAGTACTTCCCAGAGATGATAGCTGGCTTTCTGCCAGAGATAGAAGAAGGATGGAGTTGAAATTTAATTGAGATGGGTCTATTATAGAAGGAAATTTGGAGGGATATCAATTTTTTAACATGTTACCATTGAGTATCTTGGTTCTATTTATGTAGGTAGTTGGATATAGACAATTCGAACTAAGAAGAACTATCTAGGCTGGGAGTAATCATTATACAGATGACAAAGACATGGTACTGCCAGGGTCAGCGGCACACACCTGTAATCCCAGTACTTGGGAGGCTGAGATAGAAGGATTGCAGGTTCGAGGCCAGCCTCAGCAACTTAGCGAGACTGTTTCAAAATAAAAAATAAGAAGGGCTGGGTGTATAGCTCAGAGGTAGAATACACCTGGGTTCAATTCCCAGTACCCAAAAAAAGAAAGACTAGGCACTGTGTGAAATGAAGTACGATTGGCAATATAGAGAGACATTCTCCAAGATTGAGCTCTGAGGTGCCTCAGTGTTTACAGGTCCATGGTGGGTGATGAGGAGATATTGAGGAAGGTCTAGCAAGAAACACAGAAGTAGGTAGGAAACGTGGTGAGTGTAGTACTCTGGAAGCCTTTCCTTTACCCTCTAGTTTCTCAGACTTTGAACTGAGTCAGTCCAATGGTTATGTGAGAGTCCCAACAATTCCATTTTACAGGAATTCCTGTTTCTCCCAAGAAAACTCTAAATTAGATCAGAGACTAGCTTCTCAGGATGTTCTGCAGCCCCAAACCTGGTCAGAACTGCAGAGGAACCGCAGGTCAGAAGACTCTGTTCTCATGACAACTCTATCCATTGTCCCCAATTACTTAACCTCCCAGTGAAATGGTCACAGCCATGGCTCTTGCCCCTATTTGCAGACTAATGACGGATCCAAGGAGTGAAGAAATGGATAAAATACGCTGTGCACTGGTCTGGGGGTATAGCTCAGTAGTAGAGTGCACCCTTAGCTTGCATGAGGCTCCGAGTTCTACCCTTAGAACAACCCGCCACCACCACCACCATCAGAAAAGCACTCTGTAGGCAGTGTAGCAAGGAAGCCATCACTACTGTGTGGAGGTTCAGAGGGACCTGTGTCTCCTGCTCTCAAAGCCCAGGGAAGCCACATCTCTCAGCTTTTTAGCCCAGGGAATCATGAGACACAATTCTGGTTGATATGTTCCTTCAAAAGTCACTTCTCAGTAAGATACTATTTTTAGAAATATTCTTTTAAAATATTTCTTAAAATGTTCTTTTAAAATATACTAACACCTAGAATTTTGTAATTAACCTTATACTTTTGATTTTATGCCTTCTATTTCAAGAAATTCTTCACTATGGTAGGCCGTAAAATGTGATGCATTTATAGAATGTTTTCCCAAATTAAGAGCATTGTGTCTTTAAATTGACACACATATTTCTGCCACTACTTTGAAGCCCTTTAATATACTATATTTATTCATTCATTCATTGTGGTACTGGGGATTGAATCCAGGGGTATTCTACCTCTGAGCTATACTCCCATCCCTATTTTATTTTTATTTTGAAACAGGGTCTCCCTAAATTGCTTAGGGCCTCTCTAAATTGCTGAGGCTTGGCCATGAAGCCTCAATATTCTTGTCTCTGCCTCCCTAGTACTGGGATTACAGGCACACGCCACCACACCCGGCTTAATAGACTGTATTTTTTTTAAAGCAGCAAAAGAGGGAAAGAAAATGGAGAGAGAGAAGAAAGAATGAGACAATTGTCAGTACAGATTTTTATGTATGGTGCTTAATGCACTTTTATTTCTCAAACATGTTTTTTTCCAGTTCCCAATAAAAATAAATAAAAATTAATAACATCTTGTAAATTATCCATATCCTCCTTCAATATCTTAAGGTACACAATTATCAAAGCTGATATCGAACACAAACAAATTGATACAATTCAGTATTCTGATAAAATTCATAGTCAAATAAGTTACTTTATACTGCATGTAATACAACTTTATGTTCCATAGCATCTTTAATAGAAACTGTATACCAAATGGCTCTTCAAACTTAAAAAGTGCAATTACAGAGTGCAAAAAAGGCAGAGAAAAATACACTGTATTACATTTAACATCATCATATTTGAAAAATAGGTGTGTTATAGACATAATTATTATTTAGTTAAAACTTTAAAATGTACTCCAGAAATACTGTTTATACGCCCTTTCTCCCATAGGAGTAGAAAAGAGACAGAAAATATTGGGCAGCAAATCAAACACTTTGTTTTCAAAATTTCACAGAATAGAAACTGGAGCAAAAATTGACAAAACTGAGTCAGATAAAAGATTTTTAAAACTGCATTATTAAATTAAACATAAATTAGATGCTAGTATCATGTATTTGCTGAATAAAAATTGATTGGCTACCTGGTGACAGTTAAATTTAGCTAGCTCCCTTCTCAAGGACTCAAAAACAAAACTTTGAGTTAAGACATACTCATATTGGTGCATCACCCTTCCCATTGCTTTGACTCAAGGCAGAGACAAGGGCAAAGAAAGTGTAGGGGAGCAGTAGAGTTATATTGGATTATAGATGTTTCATATAGTATACAAATCTCAATTTTTAGGTTAAACCTTTTGCACCCGTCATAGACCTTAATGCCCTTGGTTCCAGAGCCTGTCTGCTGTGCTATTAGGTAGCCTTGCTGGGAAACCATAAATTATGCACTTTTGCATTGGGACTGTTTTGGTTCTCAGTACACTGGGTATGTACAGTCTCATTAAGACATCTGTAAATGGAGGGAGATATACTAAGTGTGAGCCAAATATTTTTCATTATTTGTAGGAAACATGAACTGATAGCAATCTTTTTATGTTTACTTAGCATTATCCTCACTAAAAAATCATTTTATTTTCACCCACAAAATGCAATCTGGGTCATACTTTTAATTATTTAATGTGCATTTGGAAATAAAGACATTTCTTTCATGAGTTAGTTTTTTTGTATTTTTGTTTTGGTTTTTTTTGTATGTGTTTTGTTGTTTTTTGTTTTATTTTGTTTGAGGTGTTGGGGATGGAACCAAGGCCTCACACATGCTAGGCAAGTACTCTGACACTAAGTTATGCCCTGAGCCCTATGGGATCCATTTTTAAGCATTTTTAAGTAAAGATAAAAATACCCCAAACTACTTGCATCATGTTATGTAATATGAATTGAGATGCTTAAGATAGACCAATATACTAATACTGAGATGCTGATGACAAAACTTTTATAAATGAAATAAATTGATTGTAGCTGTTACTGGTTAGTCATTTTTTTATACAGCCCAGGTCACTGAAAATAGGCAGACTTCCCTTATATCCAGCAGCTATCAATAAGTACGTATAGGATTTAAAATGTGTTCTTATGCAGTAAATTTGACTTCCACTAGGTTAAGTAGGAAATAAATATACTTTTAGATCTCACTGATTTTTATTTTATTTCCCTTTATCTTGTTTTTTTTAAATTTTGTGCATTGGTTGACAGAGCAACAAATGACTAATTCTGCAATTAGTGGAGCTCATGTATACATAAGTGTTTGCATATTAATATGTACATGTATGTGTTTTTGTTTGTTTTGTCTACTTGTTTCCCTAGTGGAAAGGGCAGGGCCAAGACTTTAGATGAGAGCCATGTGAATACACCAGGGTATGTAATACAGGGCTTCACCTAGAGGCAAGTCCTGGCACCTGATACTCCCTCCAGAGGTTAGCCATGGCTTCTATCTCTTTGTTACCTTAGCACATGCCAGGAAAAAGGTGGAGGAAGAAGATCCTCCCTGACCTGGTATGTGATCCAGAGAGACACTACCCAGACGTTTAGCATTCAGTGAGGCAGCCTCCCATGAAATCCAGACATGGTGACAGGCCTGACTCCTCTGCAATTGTGTACTCTTTTTTTTTAAGTTTTAACAATTGTGCTTTTATTTATTTTTTATGTTTGCACAATACTCTTATTAACTCACTGAGACCTAAAGGCTCAGAGTGCAGAAGAAATCCCAGACTCCTCCAAAAACTGAACAAGCGCTGGGCGTGGTGGCACACGCTTGTAATCCCAGTACTTGGGAGGCGGAGACCGGAGGATCCAGGTTCACAGCCAGCCTCAGCTACTTAGTGAGGCCCTCCGCAACTTCACGAGACCTGGTTTCAAAATAAAGTATAAAAAATAGGGCTGGGGGTGTAGCTCGGAGGTAGAACGCCCTTGGGTTCAATCCCCGGTACCGCAAAAAAAAAAAAAAAGAACAAGCAACAAAAAAGGGGGGAGGGGGACTAGTTTCATTTTAGTCTCTGTAGAAAGTCTCTAAATTTTAAAAACTTTCAAAATGAGTTTCTCATTAAAAAAATATTCTTTGATTTATTTTTCCTATTATTTCCCACTTCCTAGGTCAGGTTATATCTTTAAATGTACAACTTTAAGTTCTAGAAGAAGCTACTCACTGAGCTGTTTGTAACTAAAATCTCTTGAATAGAAAATGAAAAAAGAGGGACTTCCGTCTTTACACAATATATAGTACCATCTCATATTTTAAAATAATGATTCGTCCATCCAATTTGGAGCTCTGAGTTAATATAATTCTTCACTAAATCCCCTATGAAAATAAATACCCTAAAAAGAAGCACAAATTTTGGCTTCAAATGTGAATTTTTTTCTAATTATCTGATGACCAGCAGTCCCCTCACATAAATGACATACTCTACAAAAAATGGAATGTCGTGAAGTTGTGAAATACCCACTATTGACATGAACATCTCCATCGCTCCAGGAGGCTCTGCTAGGTGGGTGACTACTGTCTGTAGGAGGTGCGGCTTGGCATCAGGGACTGCCTGCTCCCCTTCAGGCAGATAAACATCCAGTGAACTGACATGGGGTGAAGGGCCCATCCTTTCCAGACTGAGTTTGTTTCAAATGTATGGTGTCGAGTATATAACCTGTATTTGTTTCTCCCAAATCCCAGCTGCATTACTGTTTTAATACATGAAACAGTAGTGCCTGCGGATTATCACACCACGATATAGTCAAGCCAATTACCACTCATTTCAGGAGTAGGAAAAAAATCTACTTATAAAACAGATTTGACCATATATTTAGGCTTCCAGAAACCTGCCCCTTGCAGACACTTTCTGAGCACTGAACTGGCATTTCCAATTCCTAAGCACTGTGCAGAGGGCTAAGAAGCTTTGACGCTTTCGATAATGCATTGAGCTCAGGAAATTATTTCTTACAAAAATATCAACTTTCTTTTGATATTAAATATGTTTACTCATAATATATTAGCAAATAATCTTTCAAAAATAAAACAAAAATAAAAACACTTTCCAAATGTATTAAAAATACACAGTTGTTGACCTAAGACATGACTCAACATAAATATTATTAATAAAATAGGAATATTAACATTAACCATGCGCGCTGTGTCCCTGCCCATAAGGCAAGGTGCCCTTCAAACTTGTGGCAACGCCGGATCCCCTGAGGTCACTCTTTCATATTCTTTCTTTGACTTTTTGCTCTTTTGATTTTTATACCTGGAAATATTAAGAAATGAAACCATTAGCACTGTACTTAACAGTAATAAGAACAAAGTAGGTCATAAAAAAACAAATACATGAACTCCAAAGGTACATTAGCATAGAGTGCCCAAAATAACAAAAGTAACTAGGTTCAGGTGGGACAAGGTAAAAAAAAAAAAAAAGGAGGGAGAAAGGGGGTAGTGTTTCATAGTTCAACAAATTTAGAAGGAACCGGTGAAACACAATTATGGACATCTCAAAGGCTTTAACATGATCATGAATATTGTGAAATTGCAGGATAGAATCCCTCCTTCTCTCTTCCCCCTTCTATTCTCTTCCGTTCTCTCTCCCTTTCTCTCAATAATGCTCAGTTCTGTGATAACTAATTAGGAAGGCATTATTATTATTTGATGGGTACTTTAAGCCAAACATGGACAAAATAAATTTGATCTTATAAAAGTAGCACACTTTTAACCTGCATTACTTTGAGGGAAAATAATTCATTAAACAATTTGTACTAGTTTTGTACTTTTTAAATGAGACATTTTCAAGGTGTTATTAACTAATTCACACTGTTCCCACAATCTGGTCCTAAACTCAAGAACCTGCCAGCCTATAGCTCTATTTTTTCTCAGTTATCATTTTGCAATAATATTGTACATGAGGATGCAGTATGACTGTTTTAGGGGACTGACCTGAACCATTTCTGACACTAAGGTTTTAGAATTGCCTGAGAAGTCATTTCTACAACTATGTCTTAAAGTTTAAGATCTCAAGCCTCCAGGGTTAATTGACAAGGCTGAATTTTATAAAATAAAAATTTGACCTAGTAAATATTAGTACACAAGTATAAGAGCAGCATTGCATCCGATGATTTACTTTCACATATACATTATCATCATATTCAGCACTAAAGAAAAGCCTTGTAATTATTATAGAAAAATAATTTTTGTGTGTATTTTACAGAGGAAGGAACTGATGTTCCCTATTTGGCTTTCATAAGATTTCATTGGTAATAAGGAACAGAGCCAATAATAGAGTGAAATTCAGATGTTCTGTAGCTAAAACACCTTGTAAATACCATCACTGCAGATTCTATCTTAGCACTCTAATAGTATGCTCACATTTTTTTGCCCAGTTTATAGATCTTTATTGTAGAGTTTGGAAAAGTAGAGTATAAAAATCACTGGCTTACCATCTGCAAAAATAGTATATGGAACCGGCGACTATGATAAGAAACAAAATAATAAGAATCACAGTCAAAGCCACATATTCCTTGCTCAAGGGTTGATGGACGGTTAAAAAGAAGTGTTCACATCGGACACCAGTGTAACCCACTTCACATCTAAAGGAACAAAACAATAGGAAAATCAATTATTTCTAAAAGAAATCATGATTATGAAATACTTTCAGAACTAGTGTCACACTGTGATCCAAGAAATCAGCAAAATAAATTTATAAAGATGAATTAAAAAATGAATTTAAGGTTGGGCCAATAATGATAAGATAGCTCCACATAGTTCTCAGGCTAATGTGTAGTAGTAAAATGACAGTTTGATTCTACTGGCAAGGTGGCTGGTAACCTAGAAGAGTGTTTTCTAAGTATGGAATGCTTTTTGTCTCAATCGATAGAATCAATTCATAAAACAATAGCTGACATGGAAGTCCAATGAAAAGACTAAAATTGGAGTTGCTACTGTGGCAAGTGTGAGTGGGAGCATTTGAAACCCTCCCCAGTGTGTACCCCTGAAATATCTGTGCAATTTGAAAGCTACTATTTGTCCTGTGATTAAAATATAATAATAATAATAATAATAATAATAATAATAAAGTTTCAAAGAGTCCATATAAACTATATTCCAATAGCCCATGGAAATATAGAGTAATTTCAGAATATAAAAAAATGAAAGAGGAATGATGGCTTAAACATTGTCTTACTTATTTTGGGCATATTACCTGCAGTAATTTTCACTCATGTCCACCAGGTAGATGCACTGTCCGTGCAAACAGTAGCCATTCATGTCAGAGCTACACTTAGTTATTGCCACCTGAGCCACACGTGGATTGTCTTCCATCTGAACTGTGAAGGAAATGGAAAGTCCAGTGAATTCCACTGCCCCCCTTGGACTCTGAGGATATTACTCATCCTTTCTTAACAGTAACCACGGGGCCAGTTCAGCAAAACAGATCAGATGCCAATCAGTCCAGGAGAACGTTCAGGAGTAGAAGGTCACTCTAGGAATCACACTCCCTAGACTGATAAACAAATACCTGCATCCAAAGGGATATCTCCAACAGTCTAAACAAAACCACACTCGAGGATTCAATTCTCATAAGACAGTCTTCATGGGAAAGGTAAGTTACACACACACACACACACACACACACACACACACACACACATCATCACCCTCCACAGTAGGTATTATTCACTTCTCCAAATAAATTTTTTCCAAAATTTATTACTCCCCAAAGCAATTCCAAGCTAAAACCATTCAAGAGAGCTTAATTTTATCAAAGGTTTTTAAGTCAGTAAGCTTTGTTTTGGTGTGTGTTCCCAAATTATTGAAAGAAATCAATAAATCTCCCAACATCTCTTTCCTTGAGAACTGAACATGAACTAGACAAATCTAAGTTAAAAATTCTGGTTGGGCAAATGCAATAATGAAATCAGTACTCTTGTTAGAAATAGTATGGTAACCTACAAGCAAATCTCACTACAAATAGTATTCAACCTACAAGTAAAATTCACCTTGGAATGTTTTAGTTATTACAATGTGAAGAATGTTATGAAATTGTAAAATAAAAAAATCTCGATTGTAATACTCTTTTAAAAAGTCTTGATTGTAATTGTAATACCAAAAAAGGGGAAAAAAGGTGGTAGAAGGTGGCTGACTAAAACTTCAGCGAGCCTGATGGTGATAGATAATGAAAGAAGGTAATGTTGTAAAAAGTATCTTGTTTCCTCAAACTAGCCCTTGACTCAGTAGCTCAGATCAGATACAGAGCAGATTGCCCTGGACAGAGTCTGCAGTCATTGAGGCCAACTGGACATCACTTTTTTCTGTACTCTTTGCCTTCACACGACGCTCGGCACATATGAAGCACTCCGTAAATGTTTTCTGAATACTATGAGTGGAAAGAAAGAACATTATTTGTTCCTCTTACTATATATATATATATGTACATATATATACATATATATATATATATATACACACTTTTTAAGTTACTGTGTACAAAGTTTACAGTTTGCTGCTTTGCCTGGATTCTAGTCTTTCAGTGTGTCCTCGAATGATGATTTTGCAACAAAATGTGGATTTCCTTGTTTCCTGTCTTTTTAAGATCAAATCTTTATATATAATTAGATATCTGAACTCTCTCTCACCAGTTACCCCTTTATGTAATTTTCCCAGAACTCTGGTTAACTAGTAGTTAAAAATTAATAGAGCAGCTATCCTCTCCCTTTTTTTCATTGTCACATATTTACAGTTAGGTTTTTATTTAAAATATATAGTAATCCCTTGATGTGGCATTGATGAAGTTGGGCTTACCTAAAGCTGTGCAGTTATCATCAGACTCTCCTGGGATGCAGGATGGAATCACAGTGGTGCTGAGAACTGCTTGCAGAAGATGGAAACCTATTTATGGAGGAAAATCAAATATATATTCAATGAAGAAAACTTGATCTGATTTCTATGCGACTGCAGTCTATGTACAATAATTTTAATTGGTTTAAGGATATAATTTATCAAAACCATAAAAGAAAATACTTCATGGAAGCAGGCATATAATTAATAATAAATGAAATCCCAACTCTTCTCTCCAAAGAGAAAGAGGCAATGCCTTGACGTTATATTCACAGCTACAGATTTGACCCACTCTAAGCATTTCACAATAACCTTTTTCAAAAAACTGATTTTTTTGTGGTACTAGGGATTGAACCCAGGGACATTCTACCTCTGAACTACACCCCCAGCCCTATTTTTTAAATTCTTTATTGTGAAACAGGGTCTCACTAAGTTGCAGAGGCCTCACTAAATAGCTGAGGTGGGCCGCGAACCCGGAGCCTCTGGTGTCAGCCTCCCAAGTACTGGCATTACAAGCGTGTGCCACCACGCCTAGATAAAAACCTGATTTTGAAGTTTGTTTTCCTAAGTTTAACAATTAGGAAATTTCCACTGTTTTATTGCATGGTGTGTTTAGAGAAATGCTTCCTTGTAGATCCCATCACAAAAGATTTCAAATCAAAATCAGGCTCCATTTGTGATAACAACTTAGCAAGAAACTCAACTTAAGATTCAGTTATTGTTTACTTAAGAGCCTGAGTTACTCTTTGAACATGAAAGTAGAATTTAATAAAATGTAATCTAGGTAAAAATCAGAATACAGCTTCCCTCCTTATCCATAGGTGATTGGTTCCAGAAACACCCCCCCATACACACAGATACCCAAATCTACAGATGCTCAAGTCCCTTATATAAAGAGGCATAACATTTACACATAACCTATGCACATCTTCCTCTATGCTTAAATCATCTCTAGATTATCTATAATACCTAACACAAATGCAGATGCTATGTAAATACCTATTCTAGTGTATTGTTCAGCGAGTAATGACAGAAAAAAGCCCATGCAGGTTCAGTCCAGACACAGACTTTTTGGAATATTTTGGAGCCTTTGGGTACAGAGGGTCAGCAATACAGCTTATCTGATATGGGAAGGAGCCGGCCTGCCAGATGAACCGCGCCAAACCTAGCACTGCAAGGGCTTGTCGGCATTGCAGGAGTCTGAGCCAGCTGTTTCATTGTGTGTCTCCAGTGAAAAGATAAATATTGGAAAATAGGAATCAGAATGACTCATGTGGCTTCTGCATTATATAGAAAGTATGATAAGGAGGCCCTTCTGATTAAACACATGCTATTTGAGAGTGTTTAGCCTCTTCTGTCTAAGCTTCAGGTATTTGAACTTCAACCCCTCTTTCCCGTCTGCATGTGCACTGTTGGACAATAAATAGTAATTGTGGTGGTAATAGTAATCATTAGCAGCAGCTGGCATTTGTTTTTTTTTATGAAGGATATTGCATTTTTTAATTTTTTTAATAGACTTATATTGGTGCACTGTAGTCTAACATCATAATGTAGTGCAGAGCGATAGGGACATACCTGCACACAGCACTTAAGAGCTCCCCCCACCCTGGGCTCCCTCCCCACACCCTCCCCTTCCCTATACCTGTATGATATTGAGATTGGCATTGATAATTTCATATATGTACATAATGTCAATGAAAGTGTTTCCTTCATTAATTCTCCCTCCCCTCAGTCGACATTTCTTGAACACACTGTGTGCCAGGTTCCATTCACCTTATCTATATTATCTTATTTAATTCTCTCAGTGACTTTTGGAGTAAGATACTATTATAAGCCCCACTAGATAAATAAAAAAACTGGGCATGAAGAATTTAAATAACTTTTCCCAAAGATACATATTGTTAAATGTGCCACATTAAAGAATTTGGAGATGGGCAATAATACTCAAGTACAATGAACACCATGCCAAACAGAGTAACTATAATTGAGGCAGAGTATTTATCCTATAGGGAGGTAACAAAGTATGGTGGAAGGGTAATCATATGTGAAAACTTGAGCTATGTAATTTTGGATGCATTAATTAACTTCTGCAAGTCTCAATTTTTCTTACCTTACAGAGTTTTGGCAAGATTGAAATGAAATGATATTTTTCCAAAATGACCTACATATCAGAGATTTCCATAAATGTTCAACTTGTAGCCTCAAGTTTCAGCAATATATGTAGGTAGTGCCCTCTACTGGCTTTTAATAAGATTATAAATCTGTTCATAATTTGTTTTGTTTTTGTTTATTTTGTTTTGTTTTGGTGCTGGGGAGTAAGCCCAGGGGCATTCTACCTCTGGGCTACACCCCTAGTCCTTATTTATTATTTTTTTATTTTGAAACAAAATCTCGCTAAGTTGCTGAGGGTCTTGCTAAATTACTGAGGCTGGCTTCAAACCTGCAATCCTCCTGTCTCAGTCTCCTGAGTATTAGAATTTCAAGCATGTGATAATGTGGTCTTTTAAAGGATGATTTAAACCATAAAAAACACGAATTTTGTTTTATATTTTTCTTAATCAGAGGAGGTTTGTATTTATTAAGCAAATCACACATTCTTTGGGTTTTAAAAATCAAGTTACATATCAGCCTCAATTTACAGTTTCAAGTTTCAAATTTGACACTTATTAGCTTCAAACAACCTCAGTGCATATATATTAAATGTTTTATGCAAGATTACTTATCTAGTGACCACAGAAGACAAGAGTTAGGAATCTGACATCCAGTTTCATACTCTTTCAAGCATTTGGACTACTGTTTTCTTAACAGCTTTACAACTATCTCCTCCCTGCTCCATGCTTCACCTGTAATATAAAGGCTCTTTTAATTGCTCTTATATAGATTTTAAAAAGTCATCTCACTCAAATGACCAAGAAAATGGCTAAAGTCTAGAGTGCATTGTCAGTTAAACAGAGATGAAAAATATTTTCTACATAGTTTTTTGTTAATTTTGTTCTACTTATCACTGTATAATTTCACCATGCACTTTACTGAAGAATTAAACCCTTTAACTTAGACAATCTTTTCAATATAAAATGAACTTCTAGTTGCACATGTCTTCATCCTTGGTCCTCCTGTTCCTCAAGTCTTCTTCAGCTGAGGAATGCATTGGAGGGGATGTTGCCAGTCTCTCTAGGAAAGAGTCAGCCAGGACAAAGTGCACATTTGAAGCTAGTTTATCCTTTGCAGAAACCAAGAGTAGCCTTTCCTGCTTGGAACTGCTTATAACCACAACCTACAACTTCTATAGAAAGCAGTTAAATGTTTTGAGGTGCTCCTTCTTGGGTCTATTTTTTTTTTAAGTTTTTAGTAGCTGTGGTTTTTCCACTGCTGGGATCTTTGTTCCAGTTGTTCAGGCCACAGGTGAAATATTTGTCTTTGCTGATTAAAGATTGTTCAGCCCAGGGTGTGCCTCCATGAAAACTGGGCTTCCTTGACCTGCGACGCTCCCTTGGACACAGTCCATTGCTCAGGACAGTTTCTGTGAGACTTGATGTATTAATCCAACAACAGGATATTTTACAGATGAAATTGTAAATGATTTTAAATCCTCCTCTCAAATGTAAGAATGTAACTGCAGTTCCATCATAGATGTATGTAGCCAACAAAACAGCAAAATTGGTTCTAAACTGTCCAAATGTACAGCTGCACTGCTTTAAAACAGTGCTTCTCAACTTTTCCTCCACTATGTGTCTGCCCCAAGCCCTTGCAAAATGGGGTATAGGAGTGAGTGGGGGTGATCAGGAGATTGAAAAATCTACCCACAGCTGGGCATTGCGGTACATGCCTATAATCCCAGTACATAGGGGGCTGAGACAGGAGGATAGCAGGTTTGAGGCCAGCCTCAGCAACTTAGTGAGACCCTGTTTCAAAATAAAAAAATAAAATAAGGCTAAGGGTATAGCTCAGAAGTAGATGCCCCTGTGTTTCATTCACTACCAAGAAAGAAAAATACATCCACAGAGGATCATGATATCCATCATCCTGTTACCAGTGAAAACCAGTATTTATTGTTTTACAGTTGTACAGGGAAGGAATAAGTGCTAAGTCAAATACTATATATTTCCTTAATTTGAGTGTTCTTTGCACACAACAATCTCTCTATGATCTATAATTCAATTTTGGGGGGTACTGGGGATTGAACCCAAGGCATTCTAATTCCAAGCTACACCCCAAACCCTATTTTATTTTTATTTTGAAACAGGATCTTGCTTAAGTTGCTGAGGGCTCTGCTAAGTTGCTGAGGCTGAGCTTGAACCTGTGATCCTCCTGTCTCAGCCTCCCAAGTATTGAGATTACAGGTGTGCGCCATCACACCCAGCTTCTATAATTCAATTTTAAATATATATATATATATATATATATATATATATATATATTTGAGGTTTTGATTATTTATAACAGCTCCCTGCTGAGAAAATAATTCTACTGATACTAAAAATTTTGGATAGAGTCTGTGTCAAAACCCAGATCTGGGGACGAGTTTTAATCTGGCAACTAAGATTTAGAGAAACTCTGTGCAAGGTGATATAGAAGGATGATCTATGAACTCCAACTGGCACTTAGAGTTTCTACTTCCATACCAATACAAAGATCAAATTCTCTTCAGAGGCCATTATTTCTGTCCAGTTTCCAATGGGTTTTAGGAATGTGAAGCTCAGCTATGCATCTCTCTACCTTCACCTTTCGGAGGTGGTGTTTCAGTGAAATTTCAAGTCTGCCAGCAGGAAGTGGAGCCACTGACTCACAGGATACAAATCGCCTCTTCCCTGTGAGTCAGGGCCGAGCCTACACCCTTGCACAATATTGAGGACCGTGCGTGGTGCGTGGGAGAGGTTGAGTCCCATCACCGGAATGGGGATAGCAAGCACTAAATATCGTGGGCCCTGGAGCACTAAGAAGTGGTTGCCCAATAGTAAGTTGGAATGCCAGACATAGAAAATATCCATGTCTCACTTGGTTTCTTTTGACCTTGCTTCTTAATGGTCCCACTGAGGGGCTCAGCTAGGAAGAGGCCCCCGGAGAGGATGCGGGGATGCGGTGACTGGCTGATCAGCCCAAGGCAGGAAAGTCAATTCCAAATCTCAGGGATAAAAATCTCTGGAATGCAATCAAGTGAATACAAATGACCAAAAATAACATGATGATATAGAATGAAAGATACACCTTATTTTCCTAATTAAATCTTTTAGAATATTTAGACCAGAATGGCAAGCTCACAATGAATCATAGTATTTGCCTGGCCCAAACAGGTAGCAAAATCCACTTTGTTCTCACTTTTGCTGTGGTCACATGCCAGCCTGCTCATGGACTGTTAGTTTCCTACCTTCTTCCACACAGTTTGTAATTTTAAGATTTGTCTGTAACATAGTAGGCTTGTTAGGTCTTGTGCACTTTTAAGAAGTGAACATACCTTCACCATTTGGGGATCTTTTTGTTTTAAATTAAATTTTACTATTAGATAAGGTCTTGATTCCCCTCAATCAAAATTACTGTAAACTCCATCAAATCAGATACTGAAAAGATCCACTGTCATACTTTCTAGTAACAGCCTAATTTTCAGAGAATATATATGTTAAAGTACAAAAAAACTATGTATTAACTAATCTTTAAACTAACATTTCTATATATAAATATATAGAAAACTACCCTTGCTTCTGCTAGCAATCATTGTATTTCCTTATTGTTACTCTTATAATTAACATTCATTAACAGCTAAATGCAAAAACTAACTATAAGTATTTGATATAAAACAACATGAAGCCAGACATTTATATAATAGCAGGTTATAGTAAGTCTTTCTTTTAATTTTGAGCTTTAAAGGATAGCCATAGGAAATTCCTTGACAAGTGCCAAGAAAAGATTTAATATACCATGTTTTTAATTTTATACATAATAAATTATATTCTACAACTTTATAGTAATTTCTAAATTAACTTCAAAGTGCTCATATACTTTAGTTATTATATGATACAGTACTTAATGCTATTCAAATAGAATATTAGGGAGTTGAAATAAGGAAAAAAATCCATTTTCCCCTAAACATGGGTGTAAAAATGTATATCTCATTCATAATAGAAATGTTTCCATAAAGCAGGAGAATGAATACCATCTCTCTAGTAAAGGGTACAATTTATATTAATCTCAGTATCCTGGAATTTTGTGACTAAGAGTCCAAAAGATGAGACAGGAACCTCTTACAATCCAACAATTCATTTCTAGAGTATTATTTCTATTCCATTCGAAATTGCTTTCTCTCAAGATAACCTGACATGGGAGGACTTTTTGTTTTTATAACCTTCACTTCCTACTATCTTGCTTCTCATTTCTACCTCTACAGGTCCAATCCAGAAATTTAAATTACTATTACATTATTGTTCCAAAGGAAAAATCTTATAAAGGAATGGCAGTTTGGATTGTGAGTGTTTGCCATATGCCTTTTTTCCCATTATGGTCAAAATGTGGCCTGAAGATTAGAATATTTAGATGCATTTTTAGAAACATGTTGGCCATTTTGCTATCTCTGTAGATGTCTATGCCAAACATGAATTTTCAAAAGGAATAAAATTTTAATCAGTGAGCATGTGTGTGCACACACACAGAGATGAGAAAGTACATAAAAATATTTTTAAAATCTTGAAGCTAATTATTTTTCATTCAGAGAACCTACATAATACAAGTCCTACATAGGAAGGTGTTAAGGAATTTTCCCTTATGGAAATATAAATTATAAATTATACATTTGGTTAGCACTGGAGACCATGGCTTCAGAGAGAGAAACATATGCATCCATAGTGTGATAGCAGGTTGAGAAGAGCTTAGCTACTACCTGATCAACAGAGAAGAAAGAGGAAGCCTCTACTTCTTTCTAAATAGCTATGTGTGTCAAAATGTATTTATTCAATGAATATCCTTTGAGCACTTTCTATATGCAAGATATAGAACAAAATGCTGTATGGAAAACTGGTGCAAAAGATATAGTTCCTGCCCTCAATAGACTTAATATAGCTAGACACCTGGGGGCAGGGCTGAAGGAGAAAATTCATAGATGATACCACCTTCCTGGCCCAAAATACCAAGGAGAAGGAGAAAACATAGGCAGGATAGCGGCTTTGTGATGGCGTTTGCACATGAAGGAGGACTTAATGAGTGAATGAATTTGAGTGTGATGTTCATATAATGCCTATTTAAATTTATGAGGCAGTTGAAAATACAGATGTAGAGCAAAGGAGCAAGAATGGAGTGAATGAAATCTACTTAAAAATCCTATGAGGATTGGAATCCTATGACTCATGAGAGTCATCCAAATGTTCCAAGGGAAATAGTTTGGAATGAAAAGTAACAGAACTTTGGGAAATGGGTGATAGACAGCAGACAGAAATGGTCAAGTAAAGACAAAAAGATATTGGAGGGAAAAAAAGGAAGTAAGCCAAAAGAGTAGAGTTGTTCAAGGAAGCTTGGGAGAGTCAGCAACGCAGCAACTGACGTAAGTATTAGTGACTCCGTCATAAAGAAGAGTCATTGTTGTTAGGTGCAAAAAGTGCTAAAATCAGCAATAAAATTTGCTGGAGATCAAACGCATGACTCCACTCATGCCAAGCAAGCACTCTACCACTGAGCTATATCCCAGGCCCAAAAGCTGATTTTTTTAAACAGTAGAATTGGTTTTATATTTGTATTCAGCTTACCATTCATATTAATTTTATTTGTCTCAGTAATTCAAGTGCTGATTATTCAAACTGTGACTTATGGGTGGCAATGAGTTATAGCAATAAAAAAATTCATTATTCATTAGATTTGTGGTTCTCAACTAGGAGCAATTTTGCCAACCAGGGATATTTAGCAACTTCTGGGTTGTGAATGTCACAGCTACTGACATCTAGTGGGTAGAGATGGGGTAGGGAGCTGCTGTTGAACACCCTGCAAAACACAGGACAGACCACTACAATCATCCAGTCCATTTCAGCAGAGTCAAAGCTAAAGAGCCCACATTAGATGGATGAGTTAAGGAATCCAGTTCTAGCTTGCATACTTAATTTATTCTCCTTCATCTGACTTTCCGTATCTTTGAAAACAGAGACCAGGGAGTGAGGTGGGGTGGAGGGAGAGATGGAGTTTAGATTGGATTATGCAAAGGTTCCTTTCTCTTTCTCCTACTGTCTATCCATCATTCAGTCATATCAATGCTTAGTATTCTCTCTCTCTCTCTCTCTCTCTCCTTCCCTTATTCCCTTACACACACACATACACATAATACAGATATACTTGAATTTTGGTAGGCATACTATCAGTGAATACGGACTATAATAAGAAATAGAAATGTGGAGAGGAGGGAAGAAAAAATTATTAGACTGAATTAGAAACAACAGAATTGAGCTTTCAAAAGCTATTACTTAATCTTGAAATATTTTCCTTCTCAAGCGCCCTTAGAAAGAACAGCTGGGTGAGTCAAAATATAGTAGTGAGAACTCTGAATGAAGTGTCAATCTAATCATCCATCTCAGAAACACACATTGATGTTTAATGCAACCTGGTATTTTCCTAATGTTCCTACTAACGCTGTTTAAATTCATACTTACAGTGTGGTGTGACAAGGGCAGGACCGGAGGAATGGGTGAGGGGCAAAGGGAAGAATTCCTAAGGAAGTGGTACTTTCCTTCAGTCTTAAAGGAAGACAAGAACTTTCATCAAAGTTGAAGAGTGATTTGGAGATGCCAACAGTAGAGGGTACTGCCTTACGTAGAACACAAAGCCTTACATGCTGTATAAGTCACCTGTGACTCCTCTCTCACTAAGTCTATGTCTTCATTTGTAAAACTGGGAATGATAACGCTTTTCTTGGCTAATGAGGGATTATTGTAAGAATCAAATGAGGCTTTCTGTAAGAAAGCTCTTTGAAGATGAGGGCACTGATGGTGATGATGATGATGATAGCTCTAACTTAAAAAGTGCTTATTACTTATTATAATTTTCTACTATCATCCTATCCATTAAATCCATATACAATTATCTGGCAAGATAGATATTAAGATCTCCATTTTAAAGATAAGAAAACTGAGACTCAGAAAGGAATAAATCTTTCCAAAAGTATGAAATAAAAGAACTGGGATATGAAATATGTGTTTGATACACTGTCTATTAATTCAAAACTATAAAGTTTTGTCATATACAAATGTGTATGTCTATCAATCACTTTTATGCCTCAAATTTAAAATTGGAGGATTTTGCCCCAAGAGATTAAGGGCTGACATTTTTTTTCTAGACAAGTATCAAGAGAGTAATTTAAATAGTCTCTGAGTTAATTAAATCATTACTTTAGCCTAGAATGCCATTGAATCTTTATCTGCCCTGTAACTAGACACGCAGTCTTACATAAACTGCATTGCCAGAGGATACTGAGTCTGCTGTATTGCTTCATTTTTTCAAAGGTCCCAGAACTGCCATACCAGGGCGATGGTGTCAGGCTGCTCCTCCCTGAGGATCTCCTCTGTTGCAGCTGTGGGGAACCTTCCCATTGTCTTCCAAGGAATGTTCCCAACACAGTCAAAGCCACTTTGCATAGGCCTATATTCAGTGTGAAGATGAGGGAGGAGGAAACCACACCTTCATTCACAGTCTCTTTGAAGAGGATTTCTTATTGGGCATTTGCATCTCTTGTCAGGAAATAGAAGATTCTTTCTGGACAGAAAACATTCTAACTCAATTTCTTCTAAGTGACTAGTGAATATTGATTTTTTTTAAACTGGGGAAATATATCTATTTTCACACTGCTAATAGGAATGGGTTGTAGATTCCAACTGGATCCCTTACTGATGCTACATTCAATTCACAATTACATAAAAAAGAGACGAGGAATAAGAAAGTCATAGGTACCCTTCTCCTTGATTGTTTTACTTAACCCATCAAGTTGTAAGTTTTCAATTCTGGTAATATTTCGACAAAACTGACCCAGGTGCATTAAAATAGGTTATAGTCATAATCTAGAGCTCATATATTATTATTATAAACCAGTATTATTTTATTATCATATTATACTATAATTATATTATCACCATAATATAATTATATTATATATTATATTTAGGTTTTTACAGGTGTTCCACAGCTGGGATGGTGGGACAAAAGGGGTTAACATTCACCTTGGAAAATGTAGAAATAAAGGCCCCAGCCAATTGACTTTAATAGCTGTATTATAATAAAAATTATCAGTGCTAAATAATAATTCAATATTTTTAGCACAGGTTGAGAGAAGAGCCACAGGTTTTCTGGACCTAATTTTGCATAGAGTCAGGAAGCCCATTTCAGCACATGAGCTTCTGCTTCCCCTAGAGCAGGATCCAAGCCCTGGGGCGGCCCAGGGGACTCTAGAGCTTCTCTATCAGAACCTGTTCTTCTGATTATGTCCCCACTACCCCTGAGACCCACTGGCTCCTTACACATGGTTAAAGAATGATCTTGCTATTTACTATCTCTAAGTTCTTGTAAAGTATTTGGCTTCACTGAGACTTAGGGAAGTCTGAATTTGTCAAATGTGGGCTAATGGAACTTACCTTGTATAGTTGTTTTAAGGAACAAATGAGGTGACTTGTGTGAGGCCTCTGGTACACATGTTGGGCACACAATAGACATTTGCTAATTGTCAGTCCCCTTCCCAACTCCGGATTTAAGCTCCAGTGCTGAAGCAGACACGGCAATTACCCAGGCTGCTCATATGGTAAAACCATGCAGAGGGCAACCGAGGTACCTGGCTCAAAATCCAGACAGGAGAGCCTGTCATCATGTTTTCTGCCCAGATGTGCCATCTCAGGTTGTGACACGACTTAGGTAGCTCATAAACTCTCAGGGTCAACAGAGACGGTTGAAAGCAAGCCAGTTGTCTCACTGATATTAGTGCTTTTCTTGTATTTTCAAGAAAGAAATATTTGTAGCTGGGTGAGCATGGTGGCACATGCCTGTAATCCCAGTACTTGGGAGGCTGAGACAGGAGGATCGAAGGTTTTTGGCCAGCCTCAGCAACTGAAGGAGGCCCTCCACAACTTAGTGAGACCCTGTTTCAAAATAAGAAAAAAATAAATAGGGCTGGGGGTGTCGCTCAGAGGTAGAATGCCCCTGGGTTCAATCCACAGTAACACACACACACACACACACACACACACACACACACACGAAAGAATGTTTGCTCTGCCTAATCCTGTCTTATTGAGTGAGGAAGTGGGTCAGACTAAATTGTCTAGCAGGTGTCATTCAAGCACATTCTCAAAAACCTATTTGAATATTAATGAAAATGTATGTTTGATTTTAGATCAAGACCCCTGAAATATAATGGCAGAACTCACGATAATAATGTTTTCTCCTTTCTTTGCAATAATCACAAAATTAGAAAGGGTAATTCAGCTACAAAACTATAGGTGATTAAGAAATATGTTATCCACCTTGGGATATCTCAGCCCTTTTACTTAATGTTCAATAGGTTAAAAGTGCTATTAAATCAGGCATGAACTCTCTCCGTTTAGCATTCTTTTCTATGGGAACTTGGAATCAGTTTCCTGATCTATAAAACAATAATATCAATATCAAACATTTATAAAATTTGTAGATTTTTTTCTTTTTTCCATAATCATAAATACATATAAATTCCACAAAAGGTCAGGTGTGATGATACATGTCCCTAATCCCAGTAATTGGGAGGCTGAGACAGGAGGATCACAGGTTTGAGACCAGCCTCAGAAACTTAATATTCTATAACCCGGTTTAGCTTCCTGGGAGTTTCAAAATGCAAAAATAAAAAAGGCCGGTGGGGTAGGTCAGAGGTAGAATTTCCCTGGGTTCAATCCCTAGTACCAAAAGAAAAAAATATATATTTCACAAAAAGTAATAATGAAATGTATGCTAAAATAAATGTCTCTTTCTTTTGAGGAGCAGAGTTTGGGGAAAATGTTTCTAGGTAATCTTTTGTTTAGGGGGGAAAAGGCAATTTCAGAAATAACAGGTGGCCTGGCCTTTCTTCCATATGCTTTGGAATTAAACTACAGGACCTGCATACCTGAATGGAGTCTAGAGGTTTAATATAGAACTTCAAACAGGAACTTTCCTAGTGGCAGAGAAATATCTAAACAAACTGGGAAAACAGAAACTGACCTAGCTCATTTGGAAATGGGCTTGGCAACTGATGAAATAGTTGAACTATAATTAAGTAATGCAATAAAGGAGTTAAGCACTTTCATGACAACAAAAACACACACACACAACACACACGCACTAGGTGGGTAGTCCCCGGGTTATTCATAGGTGCTTGCTCTCTCAAATTAGAATATTCAATGAGATGCCCAGAACAGACAGTAGCATTGTGCAGATAGACCTTACAGTGGGGAGGAAAGAGCACTACGTCATTCTGACCTTTAGGTTAATTTCTAACTCTAGGAAGATTGTCACCTTCCTAATTTTATTCTTCTCAGAGTCCCCACAGCAAAGACAGAAAAGCCACATTATCTACTGAGAATCTTTTGGCAAGTCATTCTCAACTCAGTTTGGGCAGAAACCGCAGATCCGGTTTCCACTTAGTTCCTGAATTTAGATGTGTAAGTTCCAAGTATGCATAGTATGCGTTTTATTAGGTCTCCCAACCCCTGAGATAAGGCCTGTCCAAATAATAATGTAACTGTCACATTCTGCAAAGGTAGAGTTAGTGTGATAGGGGAATTCACCTCACTGTAATTCCAGGAAGAGTGTGAGACTGGTAACTTTTATTTTTTTATTAAAATACTCATATACAGCTCTTCTTGAAGTTTAAGAAATTAGGGAAAAGTGATTCATTTTCTTTTTTTTTAAGCCAGAAAGGCAACATACAGATTTCTTTTTCTTTCTGTGCCCACAAGTACTAAATCATCTCAAATAGGAAGACTCACATTTAAAATACCCTCAACGATCACAGGAGCAAAAAAAGGATTTTTTTTCTTTCCTTGCCCATAAGAATTAAATCATCTCAAAGACAAAGACTAGCATTAAAATGCCCTCCGCTTCCAGGATACTGGGCACGATTAGCCCTAAGTGCAAAGGTCCTGAACAGACTAGAGGCGTGGGCGCTGGGGAAGCCAGACGCAGCAGGTGCAGGGAAGGGCAGTGGGCAGCGCCAGGACCTGCCCAGGTCCCTTCTGCTCCAGGTCCCCGCGAACAGCGTTTTAATTCTGTCGCTTCTGGAGCTCCACCACGCTGGCATTGGCAAGAAGTTAAACCAGATGAGATTTTAGAAAACCGGGTGCAAGAGCGAGGAAGAAAAAACGTTTCCTTTCCCTTGGGCGCAGGTCTAGTATCTACCTGCCACCTTCCAACAAGAAAGAACAAAACATGAAATACCAAAAACAGTGCCTTTCAGGCTTTTGGATTTCGAGGACTAGCAAATTTTCAAAAGGAAAAAAAAAAACCCACAGGTTCTCCACTTTTTATTTCGTCTCATAAAACGACATGTCCATTTATTCACAGCCTAGATGCCACTAGTTAACTGCTCAGTGAAGGACGTTTCCAGCATCGGCCCCCCTGCTCCAGCCTGCCCGAGGGCACGGGCGTGAGTGGGGAGCCTGGCCCTGGCGGACAGCACGGGCGTCGGGGCAGGCGTCTGCGCGCGGGGCGAGGCTTACCCAGGCAGAGCAGCAGCGCGGGCACCCGGCCGGCGGGACGCGTCTCCATCCTCCTCCCGCGGAGCCTGGCGGGCGCGGACACGGGCGAGGCGGCGGCGGCGCAGAGGCGCAGAGGCGCAGAGGCTGGAGCGGCGGGACCTGCAGGGGCGACGTGTCCCCGACACCGGCTCGTCAGGCAAGAGAGCGCAGCTGCCCCGCGCCGCGCCGCGCCGCCAGCTTTATAAGTCTGGGGAGGTGCCCAGGGACGGGAGGACTTGCTAGCGGGCGAGGTACAAAGTGTCCAGAGTTTCATAATCTCTGCGCCCAGGGGAGGAGTGGTGACCGGCGGACTGTGCGGATGTCACCCTCCCTCCCTGCAGCGCCCAGAGAGTTGAAGAAAAAAAAAATGTCCATCTGGTTAGCCAGGGACTACTCCCCAAACTTTTCCATCCTTGCCCTGGGACGCACTCAGGAGGTGGGGAGCGTGGACCTGAAGGGTTGGTTTGCTTCCTGGGGTCACTTGCCGGGTAGTGGGTGGCTTTAGTTGCTGTGGTGACAGACATAACTTGAATCAAAGTCAGTCTTCCAGCCAGGGCTGGTGTTTCCAGTGCATACTTTTGGAGAGGGGTGTGTGTGTGTGTGTGTGTGTGTGTGTGTGTGTGTGTGTATAACTTGTTAACTTCAGCCAAGATAACTCCGTGTTTATGAACGTACTTGAAGTTTGTCAGTGGCTCAAGCACTCTCTCTTCTCATAGTTGGACTGCCTGCCCCACCACCAGGAAATGACTCTCAACATCTTTGCCTTCCTTCCTTCTCAGCCCCTCTGATTCCAACTTGATTACTGGCATTTACCACCTCAAAGACTAGTGATTATGAAGAAAAGCCCTAAGTTATTTTTCCTCTGTTCTGCTTGTTACCTATCAGCCTGCTATTTTCAAGTTAACATCCCCAAACATTACCTTAATCCTGTCGCTCTCCTGCACAAAACCTCTTAGTGACTTCCCATTGCCTCTCCCCGCTTCTTTCCGTCATACTGAGGATTGAGCCAAGGGGAGTTCTACATCAACCATTTATTTATTTATTTATTTACTTATTTATTTACTTACTTATTTGCTTATTTGTTTATTTATTTATTGTAGTGCTGGGGATTGAACCCAGGGGCATTCTACCTCGGAGCTACATCCCTAGCCCTATTTTATTTTTTTTTATTTTGAAACAGGGTCTCACTAAGTTGTGGAGAGCCTCACTAAGTTGCTGGGGCTAGCCTTGAACCTGCAATCATCCTGTTTCAGCCTCCTAAGTACTGGGATTACAGGTGTGCGCCACCATGCCTGACTCCTTTTTTATTTTGAAACAGAGTCTTGTTAGGTTGCTGAGTCTCACTAAGTTGCTGAGGCTGGTTTTGAACCTGCGATCCTCCTGTCTCAGTCTCCCAAGTACCAGGATTACAGGCGTGCACCACCATGCCTGGCTCCCATTGCCTTTTGGACAGGGTCTGCCACAACTGTGAATCAAATCAGTTCTTCAACCCCAGCTCTCACTAGTTTGCCAAATTGCCTAACTGCAGCCATGCTGGAAAACTCACTATGCCTTTGCTTGTTCCCACTTCCCTGCCTTTGCTGCTGGAGTCACACTTTGGGGGAATGGGAACTCCTCAAATCTACTCTAATTGTCATGGTCCTCCTCAAAGGCCTGGATTCCTTAAGCCTACAGGGATCTCTTTTCATTCTGATCTACAGCTTTCATTGTTTAACTTCTCCCTAAATTCACAGAATTCTAGATCTGATCCTGTGCTTCTGGTAAATCTACTTGGTATAATTTAATTTTTATTGTTTGTTAAGTCCCATGTTCTGATCTGTGCATACACATAAATTATCTTACCTTTTATTGTATTCCCCTGAAGGGCTTAAGAATTAAATTAGTCAATTTGTCAGTAAACAAACATATGTCAATAGAAAATAAAATCTGACAAGGGTTGCAAGATTTCTCTCATATGTGGAAGCTAGAGGGAAAATAGGAAACAAAATAGTTTTCAGGTAAGTGAGGGAAGAGACCAATGGAATAGCAGAAGGGGGTTGGGGGAAAGAGGTGGGGATGGAATTAATGAGGCTCGAGGAAGGAAATGGATCAAATAATGTTATGTCCGTATATGAAGGTAGCACTACGAATCTCACTGACATTTATGAGGAGGGAGGGGAACAGGGTGGGATGTGGAGGGAAACACACCAAGTGCTGTGTGCGTGTATGTTTGTATCACTTTGAACCTCATTATGATGTGTAATTACAATGCACTAATAAAAGTATAAAGAATAGAATCCAATGGATGTTGTTAACGCTTACCTTTCAATTTCTAATTTTAATTATCTTATTATTATCATTACTATTATACTTCTCTCTCTCATATTCCAAGGTCCTTTAAAGTCCAGAAACTGTCTTATTGGAAACAAATACTTCATCTGTCTTTCAGTGGTTAAGATTTAGACTATCTTTGAATCTTTGAACAAGTTTTTTAATCTCTCTCAGTTTGTTCATATGTAAATTTGGGATAATAATAGTATCTAACTCATAGGAAGATGATGAAAGTGCTTATCACAGTGGCTAGCAAAGAGTTAGTGCTCCTTTAAAGTACCTATTACTATATGTAAACATTGATGCTTAGGATGGTGGTCCTCGGTGGGTGGTCATTACTTAAGAATACAGTGGGAATGTAGGGAGGGCTAAATGAGCAATGTATGCATGTATGATGCTGCTACCCTGACATGTATCAAAATGTATAATTATAATGCACCAATAAATTAATATTTAAAAAAAAGAATTAAACAAATCAATGAGCCTGGTGTGGTGGCACATACCTGTAATCCCAGTACTTGAAAAGCTGAGACAAGAGAATCACAAGTTCAAGACCAATCTCAGTAACTTAGTGAGATCCTGTTTCAAAATAAAAAGTAAAATAGGACTGGGGGTGTAGCTCAGAGGTAGAGTGCCCCTAGGCTCAATCCCCAGTACCAAAAAAATAAAAGTAAAAAATAAAAATAAATCAATGAACAGTAAAGTGAATTGTGTTCCTAAGTCTAGCTTCTAACAGGACAGTAAGTGACATCTTACGCTTTTGTAACTAAGAACAAATAGAGCCAAGAAAGACTATATTGGCAATGGGTTATAGTGTTTGGAGCATCAATAGAGATCGTAAGTTTGATAAATTAAGATTCGGAAAAGGGATTGCTACTTATAAAATGGCTTTTGTTCTACATATTGGATCTGGGGCGGGTAGCACTAATGTCTGAGGAATGAAAGCAGAATACAGAAGAATGGAGTGTCAGCTGGGCTCAAGTCCTTATTCTGCACAGCGACACCTTCAGGCACTTGCAAGGAGTGATGGGAAGAAGAGTCCATTAGTCCTCATTAATACCTTCTTTCATCAGTGCTGTCCTTATGGTCAAAGGAAGGATGGGGTGGGACTGCGATGGGGAAGAATGGGGTCAGGCCGACAACAGTTGGCAACAGTCAACTCTGTGGCATTGATATGTGGGGAGGAATTTTTTCACTTTGTAGCTGATCCCTGCATGAGACATCATCAACGTGAAAAATTCCTTGCGCTTGTCTCAAAATTTTCCACAGCAATGCGCTCTCCTACAGGCTGGTTTTTATGGTGTGAGGAAACCCTTTCTTATTGGTTCTGTGTTTACTCAATTTTCTAGCCATTAGTTTTTAAGAATGACTCCACCATGACACATCAGAGAAGATTTGCCACTGCCTCCGCAAAATAGTATTCTCCTTTTTTTTTATAATTGGGAACAATTTTTGTTAATCGTTCATTTAAATAATATACATAGTATGAAGCATAATCATATTTCCTCTTAAAGGTACAAAACATACTTGAAGATAGAGCAGTTCAAGAAGAAAATAATCAAAACATATAGAATTTTCCAACTAAGAAATGACTTTTAGACATAAGCCTAATCAGCAATTGTCTATTTGAGAGGTATTGGGTTTTTCTCCCCCTAAAAGATTAGTAAATATAATCTACAGACTAAATATACATACATAATACTATTTTTAAAGATGTTGAATCTTTATTATGATTACTAAAATGTATCCATTTTAAATTGATACTGAATTCATGGTGGCTTTGTGGCATGTGTTTTTTAATTGATAACATAACAAACATAAGCACTAGTGGGGTGAGGCTACAAAAATAACCTTTTTACATTAAAAGGGGGTTCTTTTAGGAGAAAAGTTAGGAAATTTTGGGCTGGAAGTATCCATGTTCAGGCCCTGCACTAACTCCATTGAAGACTACAGCCAGATCCAGCCCTTTACCCCATCCAAAGAGCCGGCAGTTAGCATCAGACAAACACTCATAAAGCTTTGTAAGTCTTCTGTCTCTTGCTTTTTCCCTCAAATTAGCGTTCCTTCCAACTGCAACTGGCACTTGTTTATTATGAAACCAATGCTTTTTCAAACTGAAAAACTGAGTATTAATAGTATGGTTAGCAGCATAATTCTACTTTAGTGAATTCGTTTTTACATAACATAAAGTGTTTTAAGTCATTTATTAAGTCCTTAGCAAGAATCACTGAGATCAAACGGTATTGGGTAGCTTTTTTAAAATCAAGGCATTGAAGACCAGGGATATAGCTCAGTGGTAGAGCAAGTGCTTAGCATGCTGGAGGTCTGGGGCTCAATCCTTAGTGGCCCACCCCCCCAAATTCAACATTAGGAAAATAGGAAGGTGTTCAACACAGGCTGTTAAATTTAATATTCAAAATATGAAACCTTGAACATATTTTTTTATATCAGATGTTACCTTTTGAAAAAATTGAATTTATTTTAAATTCAGCCATATATTAACCATATGGGCCTTTTCAGCAGGAAGTTCCATTTGAATGAAGAATTTATGTCTTTTATGATAATTGTTAAATATATGGTAAATTAAATAAATAAATAATGTTATAAAAGAAAAATAAAACACAAATTTCTAAGCAAAGTCCTGTGTACCTTATTTCCCCATAATCTTTATGAGACAGTGACTTTTGTACTTCTACCCAAAATCAATAAGCTACAATGTTATTTAGGTAAATTTCTCACTTATTAATTCAGCAACTGTTTATTGAGTGACTCTGCAATGGTATTTTTATGTAGGTATATAGGTGTAACTCTGGACTCAAAGAACTTTTAATCCAGTTGGTGACAAAATAAGGAAAAGGAAAGTATATATATTGAGATGATATTCCTTTTTATTTAAACAACCTCTGTCACAGAGTTGAGAGGAAAAGGATGTCTTTTTCCTGTGGACTAATCCATTCTTGAATTGGTTTTAAGAGCTCAAAAGAAGCTGGACACAGTGGCACAGGCCTGTAATCCTAATACTTGGGAGGCTGAGGAGGATCACAGGTTCAAGGCCAGCCTCAGCAACTGAGCAGGATCCTGTTTCAAATTAAAAAGTAAAAAGGACTGGGGGTGTGGCTCAGAGATAGAACCCCCTGGGTTCAATATCCAGTGCCAAAAAAAAATTTTAAAAAGGAGCTCAAAAGGAACATTCTCTTGTTTTTCTTTTAATATATAATTTAAAAGGTAGAAGAAAATAAAAACTGAGGTTTTAAAGTAAAATATATTTTCTCATTGATTAACTTGATAATTTTTTATTTTTATTCTTTTATTGGTGCATTGTAGTTATACATCACAGTTAACCTGATAATTTGAGTAATTTTCTTAAAGAGGATTCTAACACATTTAAAAAATTGCATATTATTTGAATATACATGAATAGTATGAATGGCTGATCAACCAATATACATGAGTAAGATGGATGGCTGATGAAATGAGTAGATTCATTTTTTGAAAAATTCTTCTCTTTGATATTTCATTTAGATTCAGAACCATAGGTGGAAAGGAACATGAAAGTAGTTGATATTAGTACTTAAATCTAAACTAGAGCTGGGTGTGGTAGTGTATGCCAATAATCCCAGTACTTGGGAGGCTGAGACAGGAGGATTGCAGGTTCAAGGCCAGCCTCAGCAACTTAGTGAGCCTCTCAGTGAGGCCCTGTTTCAAAATAAAAAATAAAATAGGACTGAGAGTGTATCTCGGAAGTAAAACATTCATGGGCTCAATCACTAGTAACACACACACACACACACACACACACACACACACACGTACACACATAAACACAAAAAAATCTAAAGGAGATATGCCAAATAATAATAACAGCTGCCAATATTCATACCTAACATTCTTAACTCAATAGGCAGTTCAGATTATATTTGTTTATTTATTCCTCAAAATAACTCTATAAGTACTTTTTGCTTTCATTTTATAGATAAGACTAAAGCAAAAAAAGATTAAGAAATTTGCCCCAGGCTCTTCAGCTCATAAATAGGAGAGATGGGATTCAAACCAGGTGGCCTGACTTGAGCATCTCCATCCTTCGCCATCATGCTACATGGCTTTCACCTGTAACATTCAGTGATCCTAAAGTTCAGAGTTTGTTGTACACATAATGCTCTTATATTTTTTTATTACAATCCATGTTTCTGGAGTTTTCTAGCCTCAGGTGATTTTCAAAGGGCTTTCACACTCCTTTGCAGACAGTTTTTATTTTCTTTCCTTAAAAAGAACTTTCTATGTCCTTTTCTTCCTATTAAGAAGAAAAGCATGCGAACCAATCTTTCCTCTTCCTTCTGCAAGCATTCACTAATCTTCATTTGTAAATGCCCATTGTGCCTCTGAAAAACATTTTATTCTAGAAATGTCACATCAAAAATGACATTCGTGAACGTCATCAACAGAATCTTTGGGAGAATCCTTTAGCAAACACAAAGTTAAAAAATGAACTACACAGCATTTGCTATTTAGGAACCTGAGTCTGAAGCTGCTGCTGCTGCTACTTGCCCTGAATTATGTCCTAATAATAGAAGAACCTCCCCTCTTTGCAATCCCACAGCCTGTTAATCATACACACAGTGATGATGAATTAGGAATGCGGTTTTACCTATTTAAAGAATGGCTGTTTCATGTTTAGCTAACACCTAGTTGCATTGCCTACATTGATGTTGCTACTCTTTCAGCAACATTTTATAGTTAAGATTCTAATTTTCATAAAGCCATTCATTCCACAAACGTTTTATGCTTATTCTTTCAACAAATGTTTTGTGTCTCCTGCAACCACAAAGCAGCCATTTAAATGAATATATTAAATTCAAGGAATTTTTCATTCTATTGCTAAATAATTTGCATGGTTATTTACATTACATATAGATTTGTGTAGTTTTAACAAGTATTTAATGTTAATGTTCTTTTCAGGTGTAGAAATAAGACAAAATATAGGTGTTAGATATTTAAGCATGAAACTGTCTTGTCTTTTAATCTCCTCAAAGATATTTAATTATTTTCTGTATCTAAATATCAATAAACAGTTCCTAGGATTAGCTAATTTATGTGTATTCTGGAGGCAAAACATCTAGTAAACAGGTGGATTTCACAAGAATCCCAGGAACTTTTATAATGATTGATATTTTTTCATTGGTTAGCCCTACGACCTACAGAAAGCATAATATTTCCAACAAAGGTAATAAGACAATGGCTATTAAAATTTTTACTACTCATATTTTGTATTTGACTTAGAAAGTATCTCCCAATAAAATTCCACATCAGTAAGATTATAGTGCATCTTATTCTATTAAAAAGTATTTGTGCAAATGTTTAATATTTTAATGGATGACTGGATACACACTCATTCTCATCCATGGCTGCATTTAAAATCATTTGGTCAGCTTCAGAAAACAATACTGATGCCTAGGTCTTACCTTCCTGGGATTCTAACTCATTTGCTCTAAGATGGGTCTCAAATAAATGTATTTTTACAAACAGACATCTTAATATTTTAACTAACACACAGCAAGAGAGAAAGAATATTTAGCTATGCATTTTAATACAAGTTCAAGTCCTAACTCTGAAAATAAATTATTGTATGATCTTGTGCAGTTCACTTAATTTCTCTGGCCCAGACTTTTCTCATCCTTAAAATGCACATTTGAGCTACACAATCTCTAAAGTCATAGCTTTCTTAGTCCCATATTAAGAAGGTGGAACCACCTGTATGGGTCTTTAAGCACTGAGCAAGATTAGGCAAGTGTACAAAGGCGCTGGCTAAAATATCCTAGGGTGGTAGCACAGATAATGTCCTCAGGATATGCAAAAGCAGATCATCTTATAAACAGGCTTCTCCAGCTTTCTAAAATATTGACTTCATCTCTCTTAGGATCTTTGTTTATACATTTTTATTCCTTTTTCTATTTCCTTTCTTTATCTTACAATTTATGAGTCATGAACTCCACGAAAACAATACAGGGATTTAGAAACTTGAATATCCAGATCCTTTTGCAGATTAAGAGGACTAAATTCTTATGTGACCCAAACCACATTTATGAAGAGAGTTTTCCTTTTTCTAATGTTTCTAAAAACAAAGAGAAAAGCAGTTAAGCAAAAAAGACACTAAACTAGTAGTTAGAAGTCCAAGGTTTCAATACTGGTTTCCATCATAAGTGAGCATTTTGACTTTATGATGTATTTATGACTTTATGCAGTACCCTCATTTGTAAAACTTGGAAATAATGGCTCCTGTCTTCCATCGTACTCAAATGAGATATTGTTCAAAACAATAGTGAGATAGAACTGTAAGATATAATTAGTAAACCTCAGCTATTTATTTGGTGCTAGGAGATCCAAGACAGTAAAGAAGTTAAGAGAGTAAATACCATAGTGCTAGATTTCCAAAGCCAAAGAAGGCAAGTGCAGGAACCAACACCAGGTAGGGCAATGAGGTCAAGACAGCAGGACTGGAGGAAGTGATGGAGCAACAGTGAGGTCAGCGGTAGCTCTTCAGAGAAAGTTCAGTAGAATGGAGAGGACAGAAGTAAGATTGCAGGCATGTGATAGCCTGTATTTCTTCTAGTTCCAAATATTACTATCAGCAAAGATGGGTTACCTGCGAGCCTCAGAATGGGGATGTTTACAGCATAGACACTCCTCCCTCAGAGTTATCAAAACAGAATGTAAAACGCACATAATAGAGGGGTCATTTTACCACTTGGGCTTTTGTGTAACTCACAGTAGATTCAAATGAATGAGATAGAAAAGCTGCTTGTTTTGGATTTTGCTCTAACATGCACATCCTGCTTTTTATTATTTAATTTGGAGGAATATAGTTCTTATGAACATCATTTCTATTTTGTTAATAAGGCTTCCTTATAGGTTATAATAGAGAGATTAGGGACAAAGTGATTCTTTAGAGTCTATACTTATTATCTCACTGAGACCTTATTTATTTTTTATAATTTTATTGATGAATTGTAATTATGCAACATAATGAAATTCAAACTATACATTTATATATGCACACATCATTTGATGTGTCCCCCTCCGGATCCCACTCCACTCCCCCTCCTTCCCCGGTGATACCTTCATGTATGAACAAAACATTATTTGATCTATTCCTTCCTGAAATTGGGGATAGAAGAAGCTTACCTCAACATCATTAAGACAATATATGACAAACACATAGCCAGCATCATACTAAATAGAGAAAAACTGAAAGTATTTTCTCTAAAATCAGGGACAAGACAAGGATGCCCACTATCACTACTCCTATTCAATATAGTACTTCGGATTTAAGCCAGAGCAATTAAGCAAGAGAAGGAAACTAAAAGGATACAAATAAGGAAAGAAGAAGTAAAACTGTCTCTGTTTGCAGATGACATGACTTTATTTAAATTTCTTGGTCTTTCCTCTTTTTCCTTTCCCATCTACACCTCTTTCACTAATTGTGTCAGAGAAATTGTGTGTGTGTGACATAAGGTAAATATTATAATAATGGTTATATATAATTTGTTGTATCTTCACTGGTGGCTAATAACTGACTAGAGTGAAATAAAATTGGGTCAATTCTATTCTCAGTCTTTTACATGATGATGTGGAGTTTAAACTGAGTTGGACTTCAGAATGGCATACGATTAGAAAAATGATGGCATGAATGAATTTCATCCTATGGCTTCTAGACTCTACTTTTAAATTAGTGTGGCTCTCTTAGACTATAAATCCAGCCTCAGAACCCTTCAAAACTCCCATCATCTCACCAATGAACCCTATAAACTCCCTGGAACACCATTAATTTTCCTTCCTCTTAAGACAACTCCTAAGATATGCCTATATGTGAAATTATCTTTCTACCTTTGAGCCCTCCCAAATCACAGGTCAATGACAAATATTTTTAAGGGATGACAGAATCAATTTCAGCAGTGGAATAATAAGATTGGGATGACTTTTGATGTTAGAGGGTCAGTTTGAGGAAATTTGAGGGTTAAAGCACAAGTTCCTACTTTTGGCACTCTATCTCCAACTGATTGGCATTTTTACCTAATTATTGCCCTGGTGAACTTTTTATTTATTTTATTTTATTTTGTGGTACTGGGGATTGAACCCCAGGGGTATTCTACCTCCAAGCTATGCTGCCAGCTGGGTTTTTTGGTTATTTTGTTGTTGTTGTTGTTGTTGTTGTAACAGAATCTCAGTAGGTTGCTAAGAGCCTTGCTGAGCCTCGCTAAGTTGCTGAGGCTGTTCTGGAACCTGCGATCCTCCTGTCTCAGTTTCCCAAGTAGTAGGATTACAGGCATGCGCCACCACGCCAGCTCCTGGTGAAATCTTGAAAGAGTCTCACCTTAAATATTAATTCCTCTAGAAGCCTTCCCCGATCTTCCCAGACCTGTGTAGGCACCCTGCTCAGATGATGTCCTTGTATTACATCCTGAACTTTTTCTATAATAAACCATATCACTTCTTCATGCATTTGCTTCTTTGTTTCTCCTACTAAAAAGTAAGCTGTAGGAAGAAAGAATCATTTCTCTCTTTATCAATTCTATATTCTTAGTACTTATGTGCCTGGCACATGGTAGATACTCTATAAATATTTGATGGATAAATTAAATGTTAAATATCTATTGGCTTAGAAGACCCCAAAACTTTCTAAGGATGCCGTATAATAACAATATAAATAGAAACACTAATTTTGAGGACATTGTTAAAGGATCATGTAAAAACCATAAACTGAGGAACATCTTTTATGAGTGCTTTTTGTTCCTAAATCAGAATATCTATTGTTGTTTTGTTTTTGTTTTTGTTTGGGCTTCAGTTTTGGTACTAGGGATTAAACCCAGGAGCATTCTACCTCTGAGCTATACTCCCGGCCCTTTTTATACTTTATTTTGAAATATCGTCTTGCTAAGTTGCTGAGGGTCTTGCTAAGTTACTGAGGTTGGCCTTGAACCTGCAATCCTCCTATCTCAACCTCCCAAGTATTGCAGTTACAGGCGTGTGTCACCACACCCAGTGGTTCTGTAAAATCAGAATATCTTAACAAGACTCAATAGTTTCTTCTGTACCCTTCAATTTCTTGTGTAGTAACTCATCTGCCACATTGCTTTTCCTTGTCATTTCTTAGAAGGATGACTCCCTCCTCTTTGCCCCTTTTCTTGTCTTCTTTATTCAATTGCTTCTTACCTCTTCCTGTGTCTTGCCCCACCAGTTATTATTCTTCCTTGAGTCTTTACTCTCTCATTGTACTACTTTCTCTCCCCACACTTACATCTCTACCCCATGCCAGCAAAGTCCCCCCCTTTGTAAAGACCTTTAATTAACAGCCTATCTTTTTCCTCATTGTCTAATATCTTCAAAGAGTAGTCTGCACTCCTGGTTTCTCTCCTCAACCCCTGCAGTGTGACTATTATTCAAAGGATGTCTTCAGAGCTACTCTTCTGCAAATACCATCGACTTCCTAACCATCATAGCGAAAACGTTTTCTCCACTGTCTCCCTTGTTCATTTCCAGATTTTGTTCCTCTTTTCTTCCAACCATGGTTACCATCATCCTATATTTACATATCAAAATCCTAGTTATTGTTCAGGTCTTATTTCCAAAACCATCTCTTTTAAGAAGTCCTAGAGTCAGACATGGTGGCACATGCCTATAATCTCAGTAGTTGGGAGGCTGAGACAGGAGGATTGCAGGTTCCAGGCTAGCCATGGCCACGTAGGGAGACCCTGTTTCAAAAATACTACTACTACTACTACTAATAGTAATAATAATAATAATAATAAATAGGGCTAGAGGTGTAGCTCAACGGTAGGATCCCCCCCATGCCCTGAGTTCAATCCCCCCTACACACACACACGTCCTGGTTTTGCAGCTGGGTATGGTTTTCTTTCCATGTTTCACATCCCCAATTCTTTACCTATTTCATTTGTGTTGGGATGAAGAGATTGCAAGGAACACTAGCACTAAATGAAGAATCTCAGCTGCCTGCATTTAAATATAGGCTCTACTACTAAATAATTATGTGATCTTGAGGAAGCTTTTCATATTTAAAGTGAGATAAAAGAGTTGTTGTGAGGATCAAATAAAGTAATATAATTAAAAATTTAGAATATTTTCCAGGCATGGTAGGCACACCTGTAATCCTAGCTACTTGAGAGGCTGAGCTGGGAAGATCAAAATTTCCAGACTAGCCTGGACAACTTAGCAAGACCCTGTCTCAAAGAAAATAAAAAGGGCTGGAGATGTAGTTCAGTGGTAGACCACTTGCCCAGCATGCATGAGGCCCTAGGTTCAATCCCCTGCACTGCTAAATCAATCAATCAATCAATCAATCAATCAATAACAAATTAAAAATTTTAGAACATTGCCTAGCACATATAAGTTATTTAATAAGTATTAACTATTTTTCTTGTTAGTGGTGACTTAAAAGTTATTTTTTTTCTGGTGAACGTATCCCAAATATTGCTTGCAACATCTGGTACTGTACCCAGCTTGTATCCTACACATTTTAAGTTGTATTTGTTTTCATTTGGTTCAATATATTTTTAAATTTCACTCGAGACATCCCTGACTCATATTATTTTGAAGGTGTTGTTTAATTTAAAAATATTTGGAGATTTTTCCAGCTGTCTTTCTGTTGTTGATTCCAATACTGATTCCAAGTACTCTGAACATGTACTTTGTATGTTTCTACACTTTTAATTTGTTGAGGTGTGTTGTGTGGCCCAGAATGTGTTCTATCTTGATGAATGTCCCATACAAGTTTCAAAAGAATGTATTTCCTGCAGTTATTGGATGTATCCTATAAATGTCAATTATAAAATTATAGTGTCCTTCAGGTCAACTATATCCTTACTGATTTTCTGTCTGTTTGATCTATCAACTACTAATAGAGGGGTATTGAAATTTCTAACTATAAAACTAGATTTTCTATTTCTTCTTTCATGTCTAACAGTTTTGCCTAACATATATGTCTCTGTGTCACTAAACGCATATATACTTAGGATTGTTAAGTCTTCCAGGAGAATTAACCCCTTTATCATTATGCAATGGCCTTCTTTGGTCCTGGTAACTTTCCTTGTTCTGAAGTCATCTCTGTCTGAAATAAGAACACTTTCTCCAGCTCTCTTTTTATTATCACTAGCATGCTATATCTCTCTCCATCACTTTTCTTCTAATTTGTATGGGTCTTTATATATGAAGTGGGTTTCTAATAGACAACATATGGTTGGGTCTTACTTTCTATCTACTCTGATTATCTCTATCCTTTCATTGCTATATTTAGATAAAGAGATAAAGAGATTTTTTATAGTTGGATTAATAATTACCATGTGTTATGGTCTTGATCTGGAATGTCCTCCAAAGGCTCATGTGTTGAAGGTCTAGCCTCCAATGCAGCAATGTTCAGAGGTGGGGCTTTGGGGAAGTGACTGGATCATGAAGGCTCTGACCTCATCAGTGGACTAATCCATTGATGGATTAATAATTTGATGCCATTATTTGGGAGGTGGTGGAAACTGTAGGAGGTGGGGCCTCTTTGGAGAAAGTAGGTCACTGGGGGAATGCCCTGGAAGGGTATTTCTTGTCCCCTGCCCCTTCCTCTTGCTCTGCTTCCTTACTGCCATGAAGTAAGCAGTTCTTCTCCACCACACCCTTCTACCATGATGTTCTGCTCATCACAGGCCCCAAGCAGTGGAGCCAGCCAACTATGGATGGAGTGGAACCTCTGAAGCCATGAGCTAAAATAAATCTTTCTTCCTGTATGTTTTTCTCAGGTGTTTGTCACAGCATTGGAAAGCTGACCAATACAACATGATTGTAACTGTTTTCTATTCATAATATTTGTTCCTTGTTTCCCCTTTTTTGTCATCTACTCTTTTTCTGACTTCTTTGGTTTTAATTGAGCATTTTGTATGATTTAATTTCATCTCCTCTATTTGTGTTTCAATTATAGTCTTTTAAAAAAATTAGTAGTTGCTCTCAAGTTTTCAAGATACAATTTTAAGTAAACCAAATCGACCTTCAAATAGCATAACACTGCTTCACATGTAGAACAAGTACCCTATAATAGAATATTCCCAAATTCTCCCTCTTATTCTTTATGATATTACTGTCCCTTTTTTTCTTTTTTCTTTCTTTTTTTTTTTTTTGTGTGTGTGTGTGTGCGTAATTCTGGATATTGAATCCTGGGCCTTACTCATACTAGGAAAGTACTCAACCACTGAGCTATATCCCCAGCCCTTTTTATTTTTATTTTTTGATACAGTCTCAATAAGTTTCCCAGGCTGGCCTTTAGCTTGCAATCCTGCTAGCTCAGCCTCCTAAGTAGCTAGGATTACAGGCATGTGCCTGCCATTTTTTTTTCTTGTATTCCCATTTTTTAACCATCAAATACATTGTTATTATTATTACTTTTTAAAATTATATTTTAGATCAATTAATAAAAAAGTTTTATTTTAGTCTCATAATAGGGACTCTTAAAATTAAGACTGAAAAGAATACCCAAGTCATTGTCCTGACTGATTCCATTCTGTCCCTCTAACTGTTCTTTCTTTTTAAGTTATTTCTCCTTCCCAGCTTCCTTCAGAGGATTATGCCTCCCCTCCCCTGCTCTTTCTCAGTTACTCAGCATGAGAACCTGGTGGGTTTTCTAGAGATAAAACCCATCAAAGCGTGGGGTCCCCTAAGAATCCAGCCTTCAGGAGTTTCTCCACACTTAGCAATTCACTGAAATTAACATTTCAGTGTTCCTATAAGTTTATGTCTCCAGTAGCCACCGCTTCAGGTAATCACATTTCTGCAGTGACTCTGGATTTACTTGTTTCTTTAGATTTGGGGGTAGTGGTTTGCCCTGTGGCAATCAATTCTTGGACATGTCCAAGAAAATGTATTTTTAACTCACTCAGCTTTTTCTCATTGTAAGAAGAGGAGTAATAACTTCTAAGTACTTTACATATTGGAGCAGCAACTGAATATCTGTCAAATTGTTTTTTAAGTACAGAAGATGTTCGTCATAAATTACATTCTTCTTGGGCTCCATCCATCTCATTCTTAGCAGTGTCACCACCTCAGTGGGTTCTTTAGCTCATGCAGGATAGAAATCAAACATGACTAACACAGGGAGTTTGTAAGAATTATTTATTATATGGATTCACATAGCAAAGTAGCTGTCCCATGGGCAAAGTAGCAAGCTGAACATCAGCAAGGTGACTACCCCACAGGTGGAGTAGCAAGGAAGTTAATGGGTAAACAGCATACACATCTTTTGGCTATAAATCAATATATTCATAAGCGATGTTGCAATCTCTGTGCCTGCACTGATTTGCACTAGGTTTAAGAAGTACCTAAATTTGTGTTCGATGCCCTTCTTGTGTGTATCTTTAATATGTAAATGAATGTAAAGGAGGGATTCCTGGTTGCTTTCTGGCAAATTGTTGTGGTCTGCAGGTTTTGTGCTTTCTTGTTTGTTTTAAAGAATGGATGTCCTTGGGTAGGTCCTCTTGCCATTTATCTTAAACACAGAACATGCAATCTTTTTCTTTCAATGGTCACCAACTTAAATGTAATCTGTACTCCTGCCTCAGCAGTATTCTCCAAATGAGCTCAAGTATTTTCCAATTTGTAAACTGTTCATTAAAAGCCAGGCATGGTGGTACACATCAAGTAATCCCAGTACTTGGGGGGCTGAAACAGGAGGATTGCAGGTTCTAGGCCAGCTTCAGCAAATTAGGGAGACTTCTCCGCAACTTAGTGAGACCCTGTTTCAAAATAAAAAAATAAAAAGAGCTGGGGGTATAGCTTGGAAGCAGAACACCCCTGGTTCAATCCCTAGTACAAAAAAAAGTCCATTAAAATCATTATGAGTTGTAACAAATTTGCCATTACAAATCAGAAGACTGTAATCATTCACCCTCTATCACTAACTCATTTTCTTCTGGGTCCTCTCCCATAATAAAAAAAAATAAACAGATATCTAAAAATGTAACTGACTGATAGAATTATGCAGACCTGAGAAAGAGAACATCCAGAGAAAAGTGCCTGTGGATCTATGTTTATAACTAGAAACAGACCACATTGGATGTGCAAATAACCTATGAGATGATTATTATTGTTATTACTTAAGCATTTAAGAGTGAACACTAATTATATCAGAAATATGATTATAGAAATGTACTGGTAAAAATATACTTATTAGATTTTTTTAGCCATACTCTTAGTGATACAAAAAAGAAAACTCATGGATTTCTTTGGTTTATTTATTTTGGAAAATGTGGTCGTATTTAACTTACCCCATTGTTTCTTTTCATCTCCGTGTTGAATTCTCAGTCATGCAGGTATTAAGATGAGATGGTCTGGAGGAACCCCAAGAAGTCTAATTCAACTCCAAGTCATTCCCACTTGAAATAAAAACATGGGAGTATCAAATTAATCTTGGCAATTAGTCTGTTCTATATAAGTAGCAGATAGACCCCAGAAGTTTACTTGAACTTCTTATGTGGGGGCTGGATTGCTCTAGGAACCCGTGGTGAAACCTGAGAACAGATTGAAATCAGTGTCTGTGATGGGATCTCTGGGAAGAGCAGGCAACTCAGACAGCCACAGGAATGGGGTGTGTTGAGTAGAAAGAAAACCTTTCAGTTATGAATGCTGTTGAACAGACTCTGTCAGCTGAGACAAGACAAAAGAGGATTTCCTAAAAGGTAGAAGCCTTCGGGAGGTGCTCTAGCACTTAAGAATAGAGACTAGAATGGATTGCCACGGACTGGAATAGTCTCATCCTTGAAGATGTTAGGGGAAAAAACTGCTGAATTGGGAAAAACAGTGATTTCCCCTGCTCTCACACCACTATCCACACAGAAGACATCTGTGACCTCAAAAGATGTGGGGATTTCTCCCACCAACAAGCAAGCAACTAATTCTGTAGTGGACACCAGCTGGGATCCTTTAAACCAATTTGGTTCTGACATTATCTCCCTAGAGATAGTGTCAGATCAGATACTACAGGTTGAGGGTTCAGTCCCCATGACTGTCCATCCATTTCAGAAGCCAAGCACAAGCCCCAGCTTTTTACCTGTGCTCCTGAACTCACTGTCTACAATTGGGATTCCCTGACCTCCTCCTCAGGTTCAATTAATTTGCTTGAACAGTTCACAGGACTCAGGGAAATGCTTACTTATATTTACCAATTTATTATATAGGATATTTCAAAAGCTACCCATAAAGAGATGCATAGAGAGATTTGGGAGAAGGGGCAGAGCTTCCATTCCCTCTCTGGGCCTGCCAGCCTGCAGGTACCTCCATGTATTCAGCTATCCAAAAGCTCCCCAAACCCTGCTTCCTAGGGTTTGTTATGGAGACCCCTTTTTGCAACTAATGCTAACAAATGCGATAGGGAAGCCCTGCAAGTCTTGTCTGCTCAGCATTCTTCCCGGCCACTTTGTGCAGCATTCCTCCCTCCAGGGCCTGGGACAGGACCCCTCTGAAACAGGGAGCATCTTATGACATCTCCATGGCAAGAGCAGGTCAGAGGCTTTCTTTATGGCCAGCTCCAAGACAGGCAGGGGATGAGAAATTCTAGTTTCTATGGCCTAAGTTGGGGAAAGAGTTACAAGCCAATAACTGTCGATGAAAACAAATATCTGTCTATCCATCTATCTACCTCTATCTCTCTCTGTATATATATGTATATATATAGATATAGAGATAGATAGCAGTTGTGATATTATATATAATATTTATCCATATATCTGTGTATATATATACAGATATATATAATATATATAATATCACAATAGATAGCAGTTATGATAATATACATGTTTTCAGTGCAGTTTTTTTTAAACTTTAGTAACTTCTTGTGGTTTTGATTCTGCTAATAATGATTCTTACTATTTTTAAATTTTATTCTTGAGTTTCAGATCCGGTACTTATTAACTTGGAGTTGTTTATCCAACTTGAATCAGTTTTATCTGTAGAATGCTGCTAGCAGAACATGCATCATGGGATATTTCTGAGGTTGAAATAATCTCACATATTCAAAGTACTGAACAGAATGCTTGACACACAGAAAGTGTTCAGGAAATGATATGTCATTGCTCCCCAATATTGCACGCACACGCACACACACACACTCACACACGCGCACACACACACACACACACACACACACACACACACTTGCCAACTAAGAAACAATTTTTGTTCATGACGAAGATTACAGATAAATACCATATGACTAAATCCTAGAAAAGGCTCTTTTATTACAAAATAAATAATGTACTAGATATAAATTTCCTCATGTGTGGGAAGTATTGCAAGGTCATGACGGTTTAAATAATGTTTTCACGTATGTACAGTTAGTTGTTGGATTATTAGTAATACATTTAATTATAAACATCTACTCTTTAAAATATTTAGAGTGGTCAGGATCTTTGTCTTTTACAAAAGAGAGTTGAGTAATAGGATGTAGTATTTTTTAAATGTCTTAAATGTTCTTGTTTGGGGGCTTAGTAATGCCGAAAATATGAATATATTTAATGATGTTAAATGTCATGAGGTGCAATATGGGAACTAATTTTACTTTCAACTATTTATATTGTGCTACATAGCCAAGGATGAGGGATGAAAATAAATAATTGAATGATTCCAGTGTTTGTTTATTTATAAGCATGACATCCGTCTTCATTTTGGTTCCTGAATTGACGTCAATTGTATATTATAAATGCTATAAGATAAACTTCATCAGTCTGAGCTGAAGTTTTTCTTTAGAATTTTTTAAGAAAGAATAAACATTACAACAGTTTTGGAACAGCTGCATTTTTAAAATTCTTTTTTTGTTCAAGGACACAGCTAAGTTATTAAACAAGATTAAAGCTCCAAATAGAAGACTCTTGAAAGCACACAGCAATAGTTACAGTTTAGACAACCTGAAAGACTCAGTAACCTATAAATTTTGTAGCTTTAATGCTCATAAACTTATGGATGAGAATGTGCAGTAAATTATTATTTATAAATTGAGTTTTATCACTTAAACTTTAGTCACAGACCACATGATTTTATTTCTGGCATTAGAGTCTAACAAATTTTACAAACAATTGTTTGCACAGTAGTCCTTCAATATCCATAGTTTCACTTTCCATGGTTAACTGTAGTCCAAAATATTAAATAGAAATTCCCAGAAATAAACAATTTATGTGTTTTAAATTGTGTGCCATTCTGAGTAACACAATGAGCTCTCCACCATCCCGTTCTGTCCCTCCCAGGATGTGAATCACCCTTCGTCCAGTGTATCCATACTGTATACACTATCCCCCATTAGTCACTTAGCCATCTTGGTTAGTAGATTCACTGACGCAGTATGCTAGTGCTTACTTTAAGTAACCTTTGTGCAGTAGTCTAATGCTGTGTCACAATGCCTCCATCATTCACCTCACTCCATCTCATTATATAGTCACTGCCATTTCACATCGTCACAAGAGGAAGCGTGAGCATAGTCCAAAAACGTGAGTGGGACCACATGCACATAACTTTTATATGTGTGTATATAGCTAAAATAGTTATATTTTATGTTATTAGTTATTATTTCTAATTTCTTCTCACTTATAAATTAAATTTTATCATAAAAATGAATGTATAAGAATGGTACCCTATAGGGTACTATGCATAGATAATGGGGAACTACTGTATAGCCACTATTTTTCTGATTCTTTTACCATCCCTACTGGTTAAATTAATTCTACTAGTTTGAGTGAAGATAATATTGCACTATCAACATAAAAAATAGTATTGCCCGGCATGATGGTGCATGACTGTAATCCCAGTACTTGGAAGGCTAAGACAGGAGGATTGCAGGTTCAAGGCCAGATTCAGCAACTTAGCGAGACCCTCAGCAACTTAGTGAGACCCTGTTTCAAAATTTAGAAAAAAGGACTGAGGGTGTAGTTCAGAGATAGAATGCCCCTGGGTTCAATCCCTAGTAACAAAAACCAAACAAAGATATCATTTGAAACATAATGGACAATGATTTCTCTTACTTGCTGAATTATGCCACTCCCCAATTCATATGCTGAAGTCCTAACTCTCAGTACCTCAGAATTTGGAGATAAATTCTTTAAAAAGATTAAATTAAGCTGGTTGTGGTGGCACATGCCTGTAATCCCAGTACTTGAGTGGCTGAGACAGGAGGATCACAGGTTCAAGGACAGCCTCAGCAAGTAGTGAGACTCTTATCAACCTAGCGAGACCCTGTTTCAAAATAAAAAAAAAATAGGGCTGGGGGGTGTAGCTCAAAAGTAGAATGTCCCTGGGTTCAATCCCCTCTACCACAACCACAAAAATAAATAAATAAATAAATAAATAAATATGTATATAAATAATAAAAATTAAAAATTAAGTTAAAATGAGGCATTAGGGTGGGCCTGAATTGAATCTGACTGGTGTCTTAGGAGAGGAAACACAGACATACTGCAAGATGCCAACATCCTTGGAGTGCACCAAGCAGCAACACAGAAGGTAACTGCAGGCCTCAGAAGACTGCAACTCTGCCCACACTGGGGGAGTCAGCTTGTTGGTTAAGCTACCCAATCTGCGGTATTTTGTTATAGCAGCTCTAGCAAACGAATAGAGATTTGATCCCTACAAACCCCTATGAGGGAGATGTGAATATTATTCCTTTCTCGTTTATAATGATTTTATAGAAAAGAAAAAAGCAAAAGCAGGGGAATCACTGCTTGAAACCAGGAGTGAGATCGGCTGAGGTCTGCTCATGCCAGAAGATGAATTCCTTAAATAACAAAGTGCTTAAGTTGTCTTTCTGGGGAAGCCTCCAGAATCCACTGAATGAAGGTTTGGAACCGGCTTTTCAAGAATGGACATGCGCAGAGGAAGCCAGCTCATCCACTCAATGACCTTTTGACATTAGAAACTTAAAATCCCCCTCAGAGAACCTACCTCCTCCCAAAAGAAACACGAGGTGTGTGAAGAGGCACAACGACTGTCTTCATGTGCGCAAAAGAACCCTAAAATCTCTCCTTTCTTGCCACCCAATCAACAAGCAGCTTGTCCCCTCTCTTCCTCTTCCTATAAGTTTGTCTGCTACCAAAGGATTGGAGAGGAAGATTTGAGTTTCTATCTGGCTCCTGGTCTTCTTGCTGGATGGTTGCATAATAAAACGTTTTACTTTTGCAAACCCCAGTGCCATAGTCTTGGCTTCTCTGTGCCTCAAGGCAGTGAGCCCTTGCTTAGTGTCAGGAGTAAAAGTTTGGAAGCCTCACCTTTGACCTTCAAGCTCTTTGCTCCACACAGTGTATCACATACAATGCCATGAAAGCCTTTTTTTTTTTTTTTTGCAGTACCAGGGATTGAACCCAGGGGCATTCTACCTCTGTGCTACACCCCCGGCCCTATTTTTTTATACTTTATTTT
>PVJS01000365.1:0-28687 GCA_004027185.1 Glis glis
AATAGGAATTAATTGAATAAAATAATAAGGATGCAATTATGACTAATTTGGGGCTATAAATCAAGGTGGAACTAAAGTTTGTAACAGACAACTGTAACATGCAGAATAGAACCAGAGAATCGATGCTGAGGGGTTCAAAAGTCCTTGAATTCTTTCCAGGAAAGCTAGTGATGAAATTTAAACACATTTATGAGTGTGTTAAAAATATATATTAGTGAGCAAAAATAGACAGTATTTCTTCCAAGTAAGAACAGAGGTGAAAAAGGAGAAATAAATTATAATCAATACAATGGAAGATAGTTAGGAAGAAGAGTACGTGACAAGAACTGCTAGTTACCACTGCCATAATTATTCTTCCTTCCCTCCTTAATAACACAGCTACTAATTTTTATATATGTGCCTGAACACTTGGAAAAAGTTTACAGTCTTCATTTTCTGTTATATCTATATGTAGACGTGTGACTAAGTTCTGGTCAACCGGTTAGTTCCAAGTTTCAGGGAAACCTCAAAATATAGATGGGCTCTAGTTCTTTGTCAATTTTTCTTCCTATTTCTCCATTCTGAATCCTGGAATTTGAGTGTGATGATTGGAGTTGTTGCAGCCCTTTCTTACCAAGAGGCCAAGAATCCTACATCAGAAAGACTGGAGTAGTTCTGAAAAGAACCCTCGTGTCTTTCCATTCTGCCACTGTGTCTGCACTGGGTGACCCACAAGCAATCCCTGTTTTTATGAGAAAGGAATCCATTACATGTTGTACTTATTTGGGGTTTTCATCATGGTCATCCAAACCTAATCCTAACTTATCTGAGGACAAACAGCACAAAGTACATCAGTAACAGTACATATAAATAGATAAAAAGGATGATATATATATATATATATATATATATATATATACATATATATATATACATATTAAACAGAAAGGCTTAGATTAGATTAAAAGCACTCCAGTTTTATGAACACGGGAAGGTTGAAAGTAACCATTGTTTCATTAAATAGAATTAACAGTCTTACAGGAAAACAAAAACAAGAAGTCATCAGTGCCTTGAGTTTGGTTGTTTTTAGGTTGTCATAATCAGAAATAGGACATTCAAGAAAAAGATTAGGTTTCCTGAAATGATAATGAGTTCATCAAGGGGGTCTTAAAATATAAACTAAAGGGCAAGTTAGGTATCTGAGTGAAAGCAGGATAGAATAATTAATGGAGATGGGGGGATAGTGCAGTGTTTCTCAAACCTGAGCAGGAATCAGAATCGCCTGTGGGCTTGCTGCACCACAAGTAGCTGGGCCTCTCCCCAGGGTTTCTGACTCAGAAGGGCTCAGGTGGGACCTGAGACTTTGCATTTCTACAAGATTTCCAGGAGATACAGATGTGGCTCCAACTTTGAGGACCTCTGCTATGCTTCTTAATGTCAGCTGGTTACACACAGGGAAATGGAGTTCAGGGTTGCTTTGTGTTTCTGACAGCTGACCACACATCAGAATTCCCTAGGAGTTTCAAATGCATGCCTGTACCTGGCTCACACCATGCCAACTGAATCAGAATCTCTGTTTTGTTTTTAATTCACTGGGTGATTCCAGTGGACAAACAAGCTAAAACCACTCTCAGGTCTTGTAAATGTTTCTCATTTGTATACTGTTGCCCAATTCAGTAAAACAAATAAGCAGCTCTCAAGTTTGTAAACCCAGCTACATGACTAGGTTTGACATTTAGGTTAGGAATCCAACAAAACAGCCAAAATGCAAAGCGATGACCTTGAGAGAAATTGAACATGTAGTCATAGGTAGGTAAAACTTTAAAATGTGGGAACAAAGACAATACTGGTGGCGCACACCTGTAACCCCAGTACTTGGGAAACAGACAGAAAGATTGCAGGTTCAAGACCAGCCTCAGCAACTTAGCAATTTAGCAATACCCTGTTTCAAAAAAATAATATAGCTCAGAGGTAGAAAGCCCCTGGGTTCAGCCTCCAGTACCCCAAAAAAAAAAAAAAAGTGGGAACAAATACAAGCTTTACTTATTTTTTGCATTTTACTTTTGTAATAAAGTAAGCATTCATTTATAGTGCAATTGAAACTGGAAGATTTTCAAAATGAAAAGCACCTGGGTAGTGTTCAGTCCCAAGGTGCAGACAGGAAGCTTACCTTTATTTGAACATTAATATTTAAATATGAAAATAAGCCTGAATGACATGCAGAATGATTGGTGCATGATCAAGGACACAGTGTGCTTCTCGGCATCTCTGAACTTGTGTTTTCATTGATCAGTGCATTAGTTGCCCATGGTTGCTGTAACAATTACTATAATGTGGTGGTTTAAAATAATACACATTCTCCAATAATTTGGGAGGTTAGAGATCTGAAATCAATTTCACTGGCTGATATATAAGGGGTGGACAGGGTCTGCCCCTTCCAGAGGCTATATGTAGAGGAGAATCAGTCAGTATCCTTGTCTTTTTCCAGTTTATAAAGCTTCATCCCTTGTACTCTGGCTTCTAGCCCCTTCCACCAGCTTCAAAGCCAGTAACCTAGCTTTTTGTTTCAGCAATCACATTACCTTCTTTGTCTGCAGTCAGATCTCCTTTGCCTTCTTCTTATAAAAGCATTTGTAAATGCATGCATGCCCGTCCTGAAAAACCCAGGAACATCATCTCAGTATTCTTAATTCAATCACATCTGCAAACTTTCTTTTTCCATGTAACATTTGGCTTCTGGGGATATCTTTGGGGACCATTATTCAGCATAGAGCAATTATATAAAACATAACCCAGGCAATCATGCCATGTCTTATCATGCATAAATTCAGAAAGCCAGAGATGACACTGAAGTAGAATTTCAGCCAAGAGAAAAACCTACATGAACCCTCCAACTTCACTTGCTTTTAGATACTTGCTTTTAGTTGACTTTAAAAGTCACTTATTTTGGAGGTCATGAGCAATCTGTTAGTATTTTCCCACTAGCTTTGTTGTAAGTAACATCTCTGAAGTGTGGGGCATGATGATAAGGGTTCCCTTGGGTTACTTTTGAGAGACTCGAAGGCTGTTTTTGTTGTAAGCACCAACCCTTCATTTGGGCCTGAACAAGTGTCTGGGGTGACATTTTGATGTCAGGAGGCTGAAAATTCCACCCCAGACCATACTAACGTCACCATTTCCTAAACAAGTGTCTGAGGAAGGGCCATGAAGTTTAATTACACATGGGTAGACAACTGATTACTTTATCTCTAATCACCTTTCCCTGTGCCTTAAATTACCTTGCTCCTTTATCCCATAAATATCACCAAATCCTATTTTTGAGTCTCCCCCTCCATACTTGGCTGACTTGCAAATATACTCTTTCTCTTTTGCAAACTCATTGCCTCAATGACTGGCATACTGTGTGACGAGCAACACAGGCCTGGTTTGTAAAATTTAGCTTTCCAAATGCTGAGTTAGAGACAAAGGGAAATTGAAGTTTTGGGCCAAAAACAAAAAAAGAAATACAATTTCTTGGCATCTCTACATATAGCACACAAGTTCATAATCTGCTTTTAATCAATTAACAAAATATCACAATATCCTTCCATATCCTTACCATACCCTTCCTTAGCATTTTTCTACCTTTATTTTTTTGCTAAATGATGATTTATCTAATCATTTGGTAATATTTTTAAAATAATCTTAAAAATATTGTCCAGTCATAGCAGCATGCATTTATAGTACCAGGTACATGAGAGACAGAGAATGGAGAAACATTTGAGGCTAGGAATTGGAGGCCAGTCTGGGCAACATGATAAAACTCCAAATTAAAAAAAAATGATACTTGTTCACAACCTACAGATATTTTATTGATTTCTTAAAATTAAATTTCTAGAAGTAGAATGACTGAACCAAAAATTTGAATATCTTTAATATATTGAAACAATTGTCCAAGTACTATGATTATACTGTGACAAATGCTATATGTGGGAAAAGGGCCATTTCTCTCTATTCTCCCATGTACTGTGATTGAAAAGTGACCCTTGCTGATAAAAATGCTAACTCATTGCTGCCTAGTTTGCATTGGTTGTTTTCTGTTCATTAGAGGGTAATGAATCATCTACCTGGGCATACTGGGGTGGGGAACACTCCTTGAAAAACTTCCTTTACCCACAAGTATGGTTTCACTAACTTACCAGATTAATTTAAACTCTTGGATTTCCTTTGTAAAAAACATTCTGACTATTATTTGTTTATATCAAGTTCAAAATCCAGAATAAAAGAATGTAAGGTATTTAAAGTTAGGATACTGGTAATTTGGAAAGGGCGGTGATCCAAAGTGTGCACGAAGTAGGCTGTGAAGTTTTGATATTATTCTATTTCTTGACCCAAGTCATGGTTATTTTGTTTTGTTTATTGGATAGTGTGTGTGTGTGTGTGTGTGTTACTAGGAATTAAACTCAGGGGCACTCTACCACTAAACTAACACCTCCAGCCCTTTTTATATTTTTATTTTAAAAATAGGGTCTTTCTAAATTGCCAAGGCTGGCTGGTATTACAGGTGTGTACCACTGTGCCTGGCAATTTGATAAATATTGAGTTGTACAATTATGATTTTTGCAGTTTTCCTATACATGGCACATTTGACTTTTAATATTTTTTAAAAAACAGTCAAAAATAAAAGCAAAATAACATTAGTACTGACATTCATGTCTATGAATGTTTAGTTTAGGGCACAATCTACACTGCTTACCAATGGTCAAATCTCTTTGCTTAAAGTCTGAGTATTAGTTTGAAACTGCTATTTTAATTGCATAACTGAACTAATTTTCTTTGCATTATTAATTAGAGAATTCCTATGAAAACAAAACTGAATATTCTGCAAACACTTGATATTATCAAGATGCTAAAACACATTGTTGGATAATCTGTGCATAAGACAACTGTTAAAAAAATGGGAAAATTATAAAAATCTTGTAGTCTACATTCAAATCTTTAGTGTATTTAATTTATCTTTACATTTTAAGGAAACAAAGCAGAAACTATAGGCAAAACACTGAGTACTATTTATGCAAGATTATTTCAAATTCCAAGCAGACCCAGCTCCAAGAAATGGATTTGGCCCATAGGTTTAGCAAAAACCCATTTTATAGAGGCTTTAATCTACTGTTTCTTTTAGAAACCTACTTATCAAGTGTTCTCCTCATATCAGATGAGAGGTATCTACCTGATCTCAGTAACATTGACAAAGAGTTTAAAAGCAATGATAGAATATATGAGAAGCAGGAGAAATGAGAGGTGAAGAAATTTGGCTAAGTGGAAAAGAGTGGCTGATGAAAAGAAATTAGCTCACAAACACATATGTTCACACACTCAAATTCCACTTCCTCTTTTAACATCAACTGGCCAATCAAGCAGATTCTCTTGCCATGAATAAGCTCTGTTTTTTCCCACACCATTAAAACCCAATAGTTAGTCAACCATGGTGGTGCACACCTATAATTCCAGTACTTGGGAAGCTGAGACAAGGAGGATCGCAGGTTTGAGACCAACCTCAACAACTTAGTGAGACCCTGTTTCAAAATAAAAACTAAAAAGGGCTGGGAGTGTGGCTCGAGGTAGAATGAATGCCCCTGGGTTCAATCCCTAGTACAAAACAAACAAACAAACAAACAAAAAACCAATAGTATTAAAACCCAAACCCAAATAGGCCTAAGAATTATATGGTATCTGATAAAATTATGCTCCTCAAAAAATAGAGATATGTCTATTGCCAAGTCAGGCAAACCAACAGGCAGACCAACCAGCCATGCTAAAGGAACAGTGAAGAGTCAAGGGATGGGGTCTGTGACTGGGCAAGAGAAACTCAGCTGCAATGAATTAATCGAGGACCTCGAAATCAAAAAATGTGAAAAGAAGCCATCTTTGTTTATTCGTGGGTGGAAGACTTATGACTTCTCCTTGTATCTTCACATGGCAGAAATTGGCAAGAGACCTTTCTGGGTCCCTTTTATAAGGGCACTAATCTCATTCATGAGGGCTCCACCTTCATGACCCAATTACATCCCAAAGGTCCCACTTCCTAATATCATCACGTTGAAAGCGAGCGTTTCAACATGTGCACTTTGAGGGGATGCAAACATTTGTTCCATTGTAGAAGCTCGTATACGTGTGTGTGTGTGTGTGTGTGTGTGTTACTGGGGATTGAACCCAGGGACATTCCACCTCCAAGCTATACCCCCATCCATATTTTATTTTTTATTTGGAAATAGGGTCTTGCTAAGTTGATGTGAGCCTCACTGAGTTGCTGAGGCTAGCTTCGAACTTGTGATCCTCCTGTCTCAGCTTCCCAAGTTCTGGGATTACAGGCATGCACCACCACACCTGGCTTACAGAAGCTATTTTTATTTTGTCATACACTTAAGGGTTTTTCTTGTTCTTTTTTCTTTTTTTGGCACTGGGGGTTAAACCCAGGGGCATTCTACCTCTGAGCTATACCCCTAGTCCTATTTTATTTTGAAACAGGATCTCACTAAGTCGCGGAGGACCTCACTAAGTTGCTGAGGCTGGCTGCTAACCTGTGACCCTTAAGTTTTATTGCAGATTTTTTATTTTTATCTTTCAGTGGTTAGGAGTTAGGCTCCTTTTATCTTGTCAGTGATTGAGGTTTGAATAGAGTGCTGGAGAGGTTGGTACTAAAATGAGAGAGTTGTTTCAGTAATGGGGGAAGTCACGGTCTGTGTAATGATAGCTTTCACAGTTGGAAGAAGTCACATTTAAGAGATGAATAAACTATTATCTTATGTATCCTATTTCTCGTGTGTGTGTGTGTGTGTGTGTGTGTGTGTGTGTGTGTATGATTTACCTTGTCCCTAAGAAGGAAAAGATTAAACATCCTTTGTCAAGGATCCCCAGTTAAAGTAGGACTCCCTCCCTGCCACATAAGCCTGGCACCCAGTAAAAATGCACAACATGGGTCTCCTTTTGAAGTGTGCCTCCATGGCCCTCGTATTTTCACCAAAACTATTTCTCCCTGTATAAGGGAAGGAAGAGAAGAAAATATCTCTTATCCATGTATCCAAGCCCAGGAATATACTCTTCTACAAAATAAACTCTGGGGCCAGGCAACACTTACCTCAGAAATATAGATCTCTTCTGGACAGGGTGGTGCACACCTGTCATCCAAGAGATATGGGAGGGAGGCTGAGTCAAGAAGGCTCACAAGTTCAAGGCCAGCCTGGGCAACTCAATGAGACCCTGTCTCAAAATTAAAAGGGCTGGGGATGTAGCTCAGTGATAGAATGCTCCTGGGCTCAATCCCTAATACCAAGAAAAAAGAAAAGAGAAGGAAGAACGAGAGCGAGAGAGAGATCAGGTTTTGTGGTTTTGGCACATAAAAGATTTGCCCTCCAAGTGAGTGTAAGGCTGAAGAATGACAGATATATATATATGATGCTTAGTAAATATTTGTTGAACGTAAATGGGCAGGTGTGGTAACCTGTCTCCAGAGCTGCTTCTTTTACCTACATTTAGTAATGCCTGTTTTAAAGGGACCTTTCTTACGTAATTACCCAACAAAATATAATCAAGGATGGGCTTGTCCAAAAAATGAGATGGCAGGCCAAGTGTGTCATAAAGCCTGGTGCTCTCACCGCCTGGACATCAAATAAACCAGTGTTTGAATCCACGAACAACTGTGGGGTTGGGAGAAGAAAGCAGCAAAACACAGCTGTTTGGGCTTGGCTGGAGCAACACGTTGCACGTTATGTAACAGTTGTTGTGTAATTGTGCATTTAACTCAAAACACATTTATCAAAGAGAAAACAACTTGTCCAAAAAGAAAGGGATTGACGCCTACCTACCCCCTCACGGGCTCTCCTATAAAAAATAAAAGACCGTAAAGACCCCAAAGTCATTCTCTCCTTCTTGAGAGGGCCCGCATTCTCCCTTGAACGTGTATCCCCACTTTCCTAAATAAACCTCTGTCCTTGTCTCTGAAGAGAAAAAAAAGGATTGAGAAAGAGAAAGAAATTTTGGAAGAACACAGAAGTTTCTATGTGATCATCATACAGGTAATACAGAGTAGTCAAGGACTTCCAAATGTCAAGGACTTAGAATCCAGGGGTCTGGCCCAGGCCCCAGATCTGATCTGACTTTTATAATAATGTTTCATTATACTCACTAATTTACCTATTGGCTATTGTTTTGCAGGGTTTATTGTTTGTTTGGTTGGGTGACTGGTTGGTTGGTTGGTTGGTTTAGGTTTTTTTGGTACTGGAGAATTAAACTCAAGGGCATTCTACCTCCAAGCCACATCCCCAGCCTTATTTTTGCTTTTTTATTTTGAAACAGGATCTCACTAAGTTGCTGAGACTGGCTTTGAACCTATGATTCTCCTGTCTCAGCCTCCCAAGTACTGGGATTACAGGTGTGCGCCACCACACCTGGCCCTATAGTTTCTTTTAAGCAAAGAAAGTGACAACAGAACCATCTGGCCGAGAAAGCTAGAAATATTGATTATTTCTCTCTTTACAAAAAAAGTTTGCCAATCCCAGGGGCCTTAGATGCATGAAGGCTAAGCTTAAACGCCCATGAGGATGACTATTCACAGTGAGAACAAAAGCAGATAATTCTTGAACCAACGTGGGAATTCTCCTATGGAGAAGAGGGCGGAGAAAATAAATAGGAATAAGAGACTGGGCTTTGGAGGCAGATGAACCTGAAATGAGATTTGGGCCTGGTACTATTAGATCTGTGATCACAGGCCAGGTAATTATCCTCTCTGTGTCTATAATAAACAGGGATATGAGTGAAGATAGACAGAGACAGTGAGGTTCCTGCCCTGATTTGCAAAAGCTATTCACTGATTCTTGGTTTCCTTCTAAATCGCATATTCAGGAGAGCTGGCAATTTCAACAGAAAGAAATTGTTTTTTTGCTAATTCTCAATAATCAGAGCATCCCAAGAATTTTATCTTGTTCCTATTGTAACTTTTGCTAGGGCTTCGGTACAATAAAGCATTGTGCTTAAAATGAGAGGAGTGCTCCTAAAAAGTATTTTTTTTTGAAAGTTCCCAATTTGAAACATTAAGTATTGTGGGGATCCTAGTTAAATTCTTTCTTTGTCAGTCGCCTATAGCAATGATTGATAAATGTAGACCCTTTCCAAAACCAGGGGTTAGTTTTAAATGAGGTTTAGCAGATGATATTACCATATTGCTAATCACGGTGGCTCTGTATGGGAGTGTCCTCTGAGCTCGCTAAAAGTCCTGATGACCCTTCTGTTCTTATATAGAAAATAAAGATAATTTAGGACTTTTCTTAAATCACAGGATCTTTTGAGATTTTAGGGTCTCTTGCTTACTCTATTGTGAGACACTGAAAATATACCTGGTTGATCAAGCCGGCTTAGGGTAGGGTCCAGATAGAGGGCCTTCCCTCCCCCCAGCACACCCTGGTTTTCTGAGATGGACTGATTTACTGCCAGCCTTGTACTGAATACTCCTACCTAGGGTCCTCTCCTCCCCAGCTTCTCTTGAGAACCAGTGCCCTTTAAGAGACTCTTTCTTTTTTTTTTCAATTCTCAAATTCTCTTATTCCCAGTCTGTCAGAGAACAGAAAGTTACATAGTAACATAAAAAGCATGAAAAGCCAAAAAAAATAATAACTGGCTTTAGTGGCCAGAGCAGCTGCACCGCATACCCTTATCACAGGTTTCGGCTTTGTAAATTAATTCATCTGCAAATAGTACACTGTCTCCAGATGCAACTTCGGTGCCGGAGTGCTGGTTTCTTAAGGATTTAAGTTTAAAGTCAAAGGCTTCCTGCCCTAGGTGTTACAAATAGTAGTGTTGTTTCTTTTCGGCTCCCAGAATGTTCATCCAATCATATCCCAATATGCAAATAAACCTTAGCCCGTGCAGATAAAAAGGAACAAATAAAGCCAAGTGCTCTATCAGAACCAAATTGCTGAGCCTGTCACCTGTGTTCCAGGAGCCGAACCAGAAATGTTGTCCTCAGCAACGCCAGAGTTACCTGTCCCACTCACCAACCTGAAGATTCAGTACACCAAGGTTAGTGCCACTTGTAAGTGCTTGCTTTGCCTCCGGTTTGCAGAAAGTACTATTGAAAGCAAAAGGTCAATTTAGCTAAACTTGTGTGCAGAGCTCTTTGCCAATACAAAACTAAAAGGCTTGCAAAACACAGGTCTCGGTGTAGTGTCCTGATCACATAGTGAATTCTAAATCCTATAGGACAACTTTTCATATATTTATTTCGTAAGATATTTCCAAGCGAAAGCAATTCTCTTCTGAACGAAAGGCTTTTGTACCAGAATTCAGTGGGCTTTAGTCAGCAGTTCTATTAACTTTAGCACAGCTGATATGTATGATAAGGAACTTACTGGAAAGACCAAACAAGTAGGAAGAAATTTTTTTTTAAGGAGAAACAGAGCATATACTATAATAATATAACTTTTCTGTACTTTTAATAAAATGAGTGTTAGAGGATTTGAATCTGATAATTGGATGAAAGCTATTTCTAAAAACTTCAAAAGGACTTGTATTATACATTTTGCATCTTTCGGAAAAGAAATGTTTATTTATTTCCCCAAGAAAGTTTGTTGCTATTGGAGCAGATGTGTAATTGTTAACTGATAAATATTTAGAGACACAAGAGCTGGAGCCAGACCCAGACTTCAAAATCTGCAGCCAGAGAGCACTAGGAAATGGATCCTACTGAAGTCGTTCTGAGAGTATCTCTGAACTTTGCCTACTTCACAGTTATGAGCCTGCTTTCTTGTCAGATCCTAGGATTCCAAAACAAGAAAATAAACAAACAAGCAAAAAAAAAAAATCCTGTCTAACCAAACTCAAAGTTAGCTTTATGATGTGATGCAGAAAGTACGCAAAGAAATGAACTCTTGCATCTCTCAGGGAAAAGCCATTTTGCTTTGTCATCAGTCAAAGTACCAAGAGCATTAAACTTGATAAAGTAAAAGTCCCCCCATTGTGTATTTATTTCCTCCCTTGTAAACACAGATGGTTTCGAGATCCTAAGGTCTCTTGCATTTTCACTTTCAAAAGCACAGCAAATGAGGAAGCTGCTCAGCTAACTGGCTCTTTTCCTTGGGAAATGTCAGCAGAGATGAGCTTGCGCCTGTAACAGGGTTCACTAGCAGCTATGAAGTGTATGAAGGTAACATTCCATGAGGTTTTATCAGCAGGAAAATACTTTTCCATTTAATTCTATTGCAAATGGGTATGTGAAAAATGTGGTAAGTCCATAAGCTCAAATGATTCACCTGTGGCAAAGGTGTGTCCCAAAAATTGCAAGACTCCAGGCTCCTGGACTTTCTTACTCTGAGCTTGTCATTCGCAAGAAATTTCAATTCAAAGTAGATGCATCTTAAAAATATGTTCCATGAAGATCAAAATTATTGGCAATACTTAGACTATTTCATGACAGTTATTAGAGTTTATTTTTAATTCAGCTTTGCAGAAGTTTGCAAAGTCTTCCTTGTATGTGTATCTCAAGGAAGTCCTAATGTGAAATCATCTTTCTACTGAATTCAGCTTCATTTAGCAGTTATCAATTAAGCATGTAGTAACAGTACTAGACAAATTAGATGTTCCTTAAAATCTAATATACAAGCACAGAACTAGTGATCCCTTCACACAGAAAGATGGTTTTAAGATTGAAATCTGTTCAAAGTTACTGCCCAAGAATACCTTCTAGGGAAAATGACTGACCTAAGTGTTCAAAAGAAGACTAGATTCAACGCACAGGCATTTGCTGTGTGTTTAAGTACTTCTCTAGGTAAAAATATACAAAGCAATCCAGTGACTTGATTTCTTATGCCTTTTCTATATAAATCTGGTCTGCTTGGATAACATTTTATGGTTTGACTTACTGGCTACATTTTCACACTTGGGAGGACACCAGTTATGTATGCAATTAAGTCTAACTGGGTGAGCTTTTTCAAATGTCTTTGCATTTTCTTTTTACTGTGCCCCTCCAAAGAATTGTATTGGATTTGCACTTGCAAGAGGAGTTGGAAAAATGATGGTTATTAACTAAGTTTCCCTGTTGCAAACCAAGTAAGCAAGGGTTTTATAGTGTCTGAGGAATTACCTTCTGTGACCAGCCCCTAGACTTCTGTATTTCTTTTTCTCTACTGTTTTAATATCCTTCTTTATTATTGCTAGAAATATATTGGTCGCAGGAGCACAGGAGAAGGAAAAAGGCAAGCAGGGTTGAATACAAAAAAAAATTACAATGCTAGTAGAAGAGCTGTCTGCTCTTAAGCTTGAGGACTGCGTTTCATCCAAACAAAAGAAGTCATTGATGCACATCCTTTAACGACTTATTTTCTAGTCCAGTCAGATTATTTCTTTGTTGGGATAGATGGAACAGAGATTAGTTTAAGAAATATTTTCTTAGATGATACAAAAGCTTTGGGAATTTAAAACCTCAGTAACATCATAAATCCAGATGAACTTGGATCTCATCCCTACCCTCATTATTCCCCCCTTCCAATTGTAAATGAGTCCCACATCGGCCAATGCATCGCTTGTGCTGAGCCTTGAAATGAAGAGCTCCTTTGAAAGTTTTATGATCATTGGGCCAACTACTCTCAGCCTCCATCTCCTTACAAATAAAGTGGGTATTATCAAGGTACCTAATTCCTAAGGTGGGTGAAAGCATTGCATGAAGTCCAATGTGGATATTAAGCACTTGAACTAATGCCTGGCACTTGAAAAGTGATTGATTAATATTAGCTATTCTAATTCTATTTACTTTTCTGAATCCGTTCAAGTTTTTCCAGAATTTTCTCTCATACCTGTCCTTTCCTGGACCTGTTTCCCACAAGGGCTTGTTTCCCTCTCTTATTCTGTCACTCTGTCGTGCACAGTCATGTCCCACTTGACAAAGACGGCATTGGAGCGAAGTTCCTAGGGTTTATCCAGGATTTCAGGGATCAAGAATTTTTCTCTTACAGGATTTAGTAATCTGGTTTTCCATTCTCATTTTACAATACTATGTTTTACCTTTTTTAAAAAAAAATAAGAGACATGGGAAATTCAAGAAGATAAGCTTTTTCAGATAGGGTTCAACGCCCCAAATGTTTAACTTGATTAATTAACTCATTTAACAATAGTTTGTTCAGGGCAGAAAAAAAATTTCATAAGCTAATGACATTTTACACACATCCACACACAAGAAATAAGGATAACTACAATTCATGGGTTTACTCTGCCAGCAACTGCTTCAGTTCTTTACAATAAATTTCATTGGCTCCCTCACAATAACCCTACAAAGAGGCTCCTCTTTCCTTTTTCCAGATGAGGAAACTAAGGAACAGAGTGGCTAAGTAACTTGCCTAAAGTTATACAGCTAATATGTAATAAAACTAGACATTGAATAAGGGCAGGCTGAGCCCTCACACTAACAAGCAACATGTCTAAGGTCATACTACTCCTACTTTGGGACACTGGATTGCCCTGTGTTATCTGTTTTTATTCTGACTTTCATGTTCCTCCTCCTGATTACTGAGAGAATACATGATCTCCAGCCTTTCCAGCTGTTGTTCAACTGATCCCAGGCCAACAGGGGGACAGGGACATTTGCCACTAACTTAGGAAAAGAAAACAACTAGCGGGGAGGCTGGAAAGAGGTGGGTTTTCTGCTCTGAATGAAAAGGTGGGGTTGGATTGGGAGAGGCTGTGAGAAAGAGGACTTAAAAATAGGTGCTCAATCTCTATATGAACCACATTTCTTCAACTCCTATACATTAAATTTTGGTTAAAGTAGGCAATTACTTTCCTAGATTTCTGTTTTGTTTAACCTTTCTGTGTTAAAAAAAAAAAATGTTGGGATTTCCCACCCCGACCACTGTTATCTCTTTTTAAATTCCTACAACAGGCAAATTCAGGTCACATGCATTCCCAAATACCCTTCCTTTACTTATTTCTCCCTTTTTCCTATTTTCCCCCTTCTCTTTTATTTAATAAAATCATTGGGCGATTGTTCTGTGCTAGGTTTTATGATATAAAAAGGCCAATATGATTCTTGTCTCACGGGGATTATATTCCTAGAGGATGTGTGGGGCAGAAAGCATGCAAGTAAGAGAATACTTTAATCACAAATTATGATAAGGGATTAAAGGAAGAACAGTGAACGCTGAGAGTCTAGAGGGGCAGAGCTCACTTTCAATGAGGTTGTTAGAAAGAATCCCTTTAAGGAAGGGACATTTGAGGTAAGCCTGAGGAATGCAGAGAAGAAGGCCTTGTAGAATGGGGAAGGATGAAGATCTAGAGGTAATACTCGGGCAAAGTGGCTGCCGAAAAGAGCTTGTTATGTTGGAAGAACTGACAGGTTAATGTTGCTGGAGTGAAATAAGTAAAGGAAAGAATGTGTGGGACTGGACTAGAGATGCGGGCTGAGACCATATTGACTGGTGGAGTTTATTCGAGAAAACGCCCTTAGGGGTGCTTAACACAGGACCGGAGCTTATGTTCAAGGCAAAGCTGATGTGTGGTAGCACTGCTTCCATTTAAGAAATCTTTTTAACTTCTGGCTAGAGCATTATTTTGTTTGTTTGAGGCCTGGAAGCAATTGAACAAATAGCCCAAAGCCTGCAAGTTACAGTGCTTTAACAAGATAAAGCTGCCTTTATTTTCCAGCATTTATACTTATTTAAAAATACGACCTTGGCCCAGCTTCTAATCTCCTGGAGGGTCAATCCCCCTGTCTGTGAATTGGGAATAATAATGGTTATCTGGGAAAATGACTGTAAAAAAATCAATAAAGTAATTCATGGAAGGTGCCTCGTACTTATTTTTGTCCCTTCTTGAACTCTCCTTCCCAAAATGACTACTAGAATTCTAAAATTATTCAGTTCCCAAAGATAGTGAAATTTATACTTATATTACAGTCACGGTTCAAAACAGATTCCATCTATTTATTTCATTTGAGGCTAATAATTAACCCATAGGAAAGAGCTAGAAAAATGATAATTAGGGTTCATTTAAAAGTGCAAAACCTGAGCTCAGACAGCATGACTGACTTGCCCAAAGTCACCCAAATTTTAAGGTGCGAATACAGAAAATACAGAATGTCTTGTCTTTTCGGATCTGATACTTTGCCACATATTATTTTCTCCCTAACTAGTAAATATAGTAGTACTCCAGACTCACTCAAGAAAGCCTAGTCAGCCAGGTGTGGTGGGGCATGCCTGTAATCCCAGTACTTGGAAGGCTGAGACAAGAGGATCACAGGTTTGTGGCTGGTCTCAGCAATTTAGCAAGGAGACCCTCAGCAACTTAGTGAGACCCTGTTTCAAAATAAAATAAAATAGGGCTGGGGGTATAACTCAGAGGTAGAGGGACTATCCCTGGGTTCAGTCCCTAGTAACTAACACACACACACACACACACACGCACACACTCAAATCCTAAAGTACATAACACATATCTTAGGAGGAAGCATTATCTCCATTTCAAAAGGACCCTCAATATTACAAGCATTCACATGACATTTTAAACATGGGTTTCATCCATTGTATTTTTCACTAGCTTTTTTGCCAGAATGAGAGGCCTGGATGAGAAACACTCTCATAGATTATGAGGAACTATGCGTTTGAGAAGCCACACAACATTGAGGTCTTAATGCCTCCAAAGTGGCACAGGTATTCAAAAGTACAGGTCAGCCAGAAGGAAAGCCCGTGGGAATGCGGGTTGATGAACTGGAGATACGCGTGTGTCGCACAGCGGTGACCGGGTTCCGGACAGTGGTTTGGGTTTGCGTGACACTATATCATCAGCAGGGTCAGAGGACACGTTACACGTTTACCAGGTGTAAGTGGAAATATAAGGCCATCCATGTCCAAAAGAACTGGAGTGATGATTGTCATAATTAAACATTTAATTAAATTCTAATAAACAAGCCAGGCGTGGTGGTGCACGCTTGTAATCCCAGTACTTGGGAGGCGGAGACCGGAGGATCCGGGTTCGCAGCCAGCCTGAGCTACTTAGTGAGGCCCTCTGTAACTTAGTGAGACCTGGTTTCAAAATAAAGTATAAAAAATAGGGCTGGGGGTGTAGCTCAGAGGTAGAACACCCCTGGGTTCGATCCCTGGTACCACAAAAAAAAAATTCTAATAAACAAATGAGGAAAGTAAATACAGTGGTCTCCCCTTCAAAGAAATAGCCTAAATCCCACATGGTACTGTGCTTTAACAAGATAAACCTGCCTTCGGTCTCCAGCTTGTAGGCTTATTTAATAATAAGACCTTGGCCAAGCGTCTTCTCTTCTGGACCTTCAGTCTCCCTATCTGTGAATTGGGAATAATAATGGCTTCCAGTTTCCACATTCTACCTCCTAGCTACATCCCCAGACTGACTTTATTTCTTATTTGGAAACAAGGTCTCACTAGTTTGCTGAGAGCCTCACTAAATTGCTGAGGCTGTCCTTGAACCTGTGATCCTCCTGTCTCAGTCTCCCAAGTACTAGGATTACAAGTGTGTGCCACCATGCCCGGCTCACAGTTTCACTTTCTGCAGTTTCAAAAGTCAGGAAAAAAAAACTAAATAGGAAATTCCAAAAATGAACAATTCGAACATTTTAAATTTTGTGCTATTCTGAGTAGTGTGATGGAATTTTGTGTCCTCTTCCTCTGCTTCACCGGGGAAGTGAATCGTACATTGGTCCAGAGTATCAACCTATATACCCCACCCATCCATTAGTCACTTCGCAGCCATCTAGGTTTTGAGATCAACCATCACAGTATTATAGTGCTTGTGTTCAAGTAACCCTTATTTTACTTAATAATGGCCCCAAAGTACAAGAACAATGATACTGGCAATTCATATATATAAAAGAAAAGCCATAAAGTGATTCCTTTGACTAAATAAGTAAAAATATAAGCTATTGTAAGAGAGAGAATCCATGTTCACGTAACTTTTATTGTAGCATATTGTAATAATTATTTTTATTTTACTGTTGTTAATTTCTTACTTTGCCTAATTTATAAATTTAACTTGACCATAGGTATGTATTTGTAGGAAAAATATAGTATTTATGGAATTTGATACTACCAGTGGCTTCAGGCATTGACTGGGGCTTTGGAACATTTTCCCTACAGATAAGGGGTACTATTGTGTTTATAAAAACCTGTATTTTATGACACTATTATGATCTGAGTGTGTTTATGTGTGTGTATATAGGTATCAAAAAAATTCCCACAATCTTTGCATCATTGTTTGGAAGCGATGTAAAGTGTTGCTAATATTTGGTTGTTTGGTATTATAATGTCTACCTGATTTATTATATACAATAAAGTATATATGCATTATATGATATATATTTTTAATATATGTCCTGTATATAAAAATTATATATACTTATATAATATATATCATATATATAAATATATTTGTATATTTATAATGTTGGAATTGTTAAAGAAATTTGTTCCCTGGGAATCTGCACAAATATCACTGCTCTGAAAACATTGCCTGACCTGATATCTCCCCTACACTAGGTCCCATTCTCAGACAACTTTCACTCATCTCCCAATAGAAGTTAAAGGAATACAAATGACAAACAACTGAATTATGCTCTATATTTGGCATTTTCTTTAGAAGTAAGAGGGATCACAGGCAGCAATTATATTGTTGGGTCTTTATACTGTCGTATATGAAATATACACAGACTTTCTAGTGCTTCTGCACTTCACTCTTTAATACAGGATATACATGATGCAAAGAAGTTGCTGACAAGTATTTCTGTCATCTGTAGGTCATAGTGACAGCACAGCTGCAAATAAATGCCGTGCTATCTTTTGTTTTTCCCTGACAACTGAAACGGCAGGACTTTTTTTTTTTCCCTGTGGTACTGGGGCTGGAACCCAGAAGCATTCTACCTCTGAGCTACACCCCTAGCGCTATTTTATTTTTTTACTTTGAAACAGGGTCACACTAAGTTGCTGAGGGTCTCACTAAGTTGCTGAGGCTGGTTTGGATCCTGCAATCTCCTGCTCAGCCTCCCAAGTACTAGGAGTACAGATGTGTGCCACCATGCCTGACTCTGGAAGGAATTTTTAAACAAAGAAGAAAAAGAGAGTATGTTCTTATATTACTGAAGTCAGACTATAATATAAAACAGAAATGGAAGGAAACTTCTATTTCTCCTATTTTTGTTTTGGTCACTCTCATTTTGTTTTGATTCTGTTGACTGCAGTTAAATATTTTCCTCCCATCTGTTATTCCCTCCTTAATTTCCTTTTGCATTTTTTTACTTTGAGTCTCAACATTTTGCTTTGCTGCCTCAGGGTTTGGTTGAAGGAGTTGCCAGAAATTTAGCTTTGATTCTTTTAAATGTTTAACACCCCACCTAACTTAGGTTCCTTCTCTCTCTTGTTATTATTCATCCCTTCCTTTCTCTCATCTCTTTTTTTCCACACCCTATTCCCCCTGATCTTTTGTACTTTTTGAGGTCCCTCAGGCTGGGGAAATATTTACACATTTATAGCACACATCACTCCCTACCCATTTATGCCACCACCTATCAGTCCTCACGCTGTGACCCTGGCTTGCAGGACTGGTACTCCATGCAGGTGGCATGGAGTGGGGACTCTCATCACCCCCCTCCCTTGGAACATTTTTTAAAGAATCCTTTGTTCATTCCAAGTGTGATTTGTTAAAAGGTCTCTGCCACCAAGAAAGTATTGGCTTCCCTTATAAGACCCAAGAGTCGTTGATCTAGTTGCTGCCCCACAAAGATAATGTGAATTTCGGGCACTATGTTGGAGGGAGCCAGGGGCTCTACATTTTAGCCAACAGGTTCTGAAATCACCTCTCAGCTGATAAGGCTAGTAGGTCTTTATTGTGCTCATTAGTAAAATCCAGCTTGATCTAAGCCAGCAATGTTTATTTACTTAGAATTGTAGTTTTATACCAAATACGTAAGACATAATAACTTTTACTCTGGAAAGGCAATTTTTTCCCTAAAAATATAACTTGGACACTGATCTGCATCAAGGAAACAGCTACCTATTTATCAAAGGTAATATGATGCATCTCTTTAAATCTGACTTATCTAATGTGTAAAGAGTAGAAATCAATTTTTAAATGGCCTTATCATCCCCACTGATATTTTCCCACACAAAAAGCACTTGACTTCCAAGAGTATGCATAGACATCTATAATCTCCAACAAATACTGTGAACTTAAAGTTGATGTCTACTCTCTCTATATATCATTCAAAAGTATCCTGAGTCCAAAATTCATAATTAGAATATAGTTACTATAATGGTTAAATAGGACCCACGAATATTTTACTTTTATAGAATCATCCCTTTTCCCCTAAACTTGCCCAAGGCAAACAGCAAAGGGAAAATAAGGTGGTGGCCATGATACATCCCTTTAACAGGCCTAAAATAAATTTCATAACTGTTATAATAAATGTTCATTAGCCAGGACTTCTCTATATAACCATTTAATATAATTACAGGACAGGTGATTACTCAAATGCATGTGGTCACACAGTTAGCTAGAAGGCAGAGGCCAAATGCAAAGCTAATAAAATTAAAGCAGTAAAAAAAGGTAATTAAGGTAGTTCCTACCAATAAAATCTCTAAGGTAAAGTAAAGGATGGGACCCCTGGCCTTCAGGGTTATCATAATGATTATATCATCTATGCTGAGCTCTGTCTCAGTGCTGGAAGGTCTGTAGAAGGATGTATGTAACTTATAACTTGCAGACTTAACCTACTTTACAGTGGTACTGCCACCTACTCAAAATCCTATGACCTCACTATGGCTTATTAACATAGTCTCTGAATTAATATCCTGGGCTATGGTTGCTTAATTAAAGTTAATTTGGAGTACTTTATTTATTTATTTAGTGTGTGTGTGTGTGTGTGTGTGTGTGTGTGTGTGTGTGTAGTGCTGGGGGTTGAACACAGGGGCATTCTACCTCTGAACTACACCCCCAGCCCTATTTTATTTTATTTTTTTATTTTGAAATAGAGTCTCACTAAGTTGCTGAGGGTCTTGCTAAGTTGTTGAGGCTGGCTGTGAACCTGCAATCTTCCTGTCTCTGCCTCCCAAGTACTGGGATTACAGGCTTGTGCCATCCATGGCTTGGGGTACTTTAAAATCAGTATTCCTAACCATTTAACACTAAACAGGACCACCCTTTGGATTAAATGTCAATAATGTCTAAAGGTAGAATGTGATTATTGCCACAAAGTTCATTGCTCCCAGTGTAAGATTTTACTTTATTAATGCAAAAGGAATATGGATATATTTCTTTAAAAGTCTGCAGAATTTTTTATTATGGTGCAGCTTTTTAAAATTATGTTTTAAAGTTATCCAAAGGAAAAATATGCCATTCCACAAAATTTGGGGGTTCTTGTCAGCCTTACAGAAACACACTTGTACTCTCATGATCAGAGGTCTGATGATAGTAATTATCCAGTTAATTTGCCAAACACTTGTCATGGTTACCAGCGTAGCCTGTCAGATTCTGCCATCTGGCACAGCATTGGAAAACTTGTGATCTTGGTTTTTCAACTTTGTTTTAGAATGACTGTTACAGTTTTTATTTGGCTGTTTAAAGTCAAAGTCAGCTATTTAATTATGATTTGATAGGCACTGTTGGGCAATGTACAGTGTATGATGTGCTTACCTGTCCACTCTCAAGCATTGCTTATAGGTTTTAAAAAGGATGCTGTGCTGTAAAATACTGTCATATTTGCTATTTCTTGGTACAGTGTAGTTTTTCCCTTTTATTTGAATAAAAGCATTGCATCAAAAAAAAATCAGTATTCCTAATCACATCAAGATCCAGAATATAGTTCAAGCTTCTTCCTCTGTGAATCAAGATCCACCACAAATTGACTTCATTTTCATTGACAGACCTTATCTGACTTTTTTCCACTGGAACACTTTTTGTGTTCCATTTACTGTGTTCCATATTTTGTGTTCCATTTACTGTGTTGCATATTTCCCCAAATTTGCCCATCCATTTGCTGTGTACCTCCTTTCCACCAATCCCATTCACCCTTCAAGGATGCATTCCTCCAGCCCACATCCCTCTCCTCCATCATTCTCCCTATGCAATCTATTGACCAAAGCCCTGCTTTGGCTACTTGATTCTGTAACCTTTAATCTTCACTGGCTGATTTTGATATGAATACACTCTCCTCTTATATGGTAACCTCTGGAGAGGAGAACCATGGCTAACTCATTCTGCATTTTCACACAGTACCGTCCAGAGTATGTTTCAAGTCTTTGTTCATTGACAAAACTTTTCTGATACAACAAAAGTGACTATTCAGGATTATGGAAATATAAGCACAAATTCAAACGAAAGTTGGATTCACAATGTTTTCCTGTAGTGAAGGGAAAAACTGAATAATGCAGAGCAGTGCCTGGTAGCTTGGGATTCTCTACAGCTGATCTCTTCAGTTGCCTGGGGCTGCCAAATAAACTTGTGTTCTCACTTTAGGTTAATGCTCCTTTACACAGTGTGCACTGACTTTAATCTGAAAAGGAAGATTTATGTACAGTTTAGATGCATGATTCTGATGATAAAACAAGATGGCACATACATATTGCAATGATTCACCAAAAAGAGATTACACGAAGGGAGAAAAATAAGCTATATTGCATTGAGGGCATACTATTGAGAACTTAAAACCACAAGTGATCACAGGCCTAAGGACAAGAGGACTCATGCAGCTGGAAAGTCTCACCACAAGTCTAAAAAACATCATCAATTCTGTATGTTGCTTTTATTTGATTTTTAAGTGAAATGATATCAGAGAAGGGTGGAATTGTGAGTATATCTCTGACAGGATGAGACTTATGTCCTCTTAGTTTAGAGATAATGTCTGAGGAGGTAATACAATCTCTAGGCAGGGGAAGGCACAATCCTGAGTAAATCCGGTGCAGGTTTTGAAAGGCTGATTTAAAAATCTAGGGTGGGAGCATGATGGCTTTAGTTCTTCATGTAAAATTTCATAGGCTGATATGTGGATATCTAACTTTAACACAAAGCAGATCATAAGAAATAATTTGATTGACCAGGAGCATGTTATTTTGGAAAAAGAGGTTAAATCCAATTGAAGCTACTGGTAAAATCTTCATGAGGAGATGATGTATTAAGCTGGAGTTTCAAGTAGAAGAAAAGAGTGAAACCCTAACCTGAGGAACAGTATGAATGTACATGGTGTTGAGAGAGAAGAATGAGATCAACACAAGGGGTAAACTGGGGGAATAGTAATAGAAAAGCACACTGTTACCATAAACCACCTCGAGTGTGTGCTAAGGAGTTTACAAGGGGAATTGCTAAAATGTTCTACAGAGGAGTGTAGACAAAATTTGAGCTTGGTTGGTTGAGGAAGGTAGGGGCAAAGAGAACAAGGAGATGTGTTTAATAGTAGTAAAGAACAACTTGCTATGAAAAGGTGATGAGGGCTTATGTGCATCACTAACAGAAGAAGGAAAAGTGAGTGTGTGTGTGTGTGTGTGTGTGAGAGAGAGAGAGAGAGAGAGACAGAGAGAGAGACAGAGAGACAGAGAGAGACAGAGAGAGAAACAGAAGGTTTGATGAGCAAACTCTTGGGAATTTAGTTTGGGGTGAGAGCAGCAGAAAGCTAAAGGTGACAGTGAGCTGAATTTCCCAGCCATCCTTGGGAAGAAAATTACTAAGTGGTAAAGACTAGGGCTGCAAAAAGAAAATATTCTTTAAGAGTAATTATGGGATTCTATAAAGTGTGTTTCTGATACCTAGTGTGTTGAGTCACTCTAACAGACATTGGGCAAGCCAACACTTTAATCTGAATTTATTTTTCTTCCAAATAAACTTAAGATGTCAACTTTTTTCTTCTTCTTGAGGGATAATATGATGAATTTTATGGTCTTCGTCTATACTAAATTACCCTATCAGAATAACACAAATTTTCTTGGTACTCCATTTTTCTCATACCCCCTCACACACACACACACATAGATCTTTCCACATCTAGTCTCTTCCTCTGAACTGCTTTGGACCTCAGCCTCCTTTATTTATTCATGCCCACATCTCTTTTCCTGTCAGTTCCTGCTAGCATTTCAACATATACAGGATCATGGTGTTTTGTTCTATGGATAATTGTATTGGTGCAGACAGGCAAATAAGAAGGCTCGTCCTCCACCCTATTTTTTAACCAAACTATAAATCACAAATATTATAGTATACTCATGTGCAGAATATACAGTCTTGATAATTATCACTGAGAAATTTTTAATAGCTAAGTGATTTGCACTTAGCATATCAACTGATTTAAACCTTGGGAGAAGTGTCTTAATACATTCAGAATTGAACTATTAATACCTTATCTGTAAATATCAAGTAAGGATAGGTGCCTGAATTAAGATATATGTTACAAACCCAGTGCATAAGACATCCTTCTCCAAAACTATATCAATTACCTGGGACTCAAAATTAAATGAACTAGTTCATCTTGTCATAGCCAAATAAAAAGCTGTGATATATAACACCCAAGGTTTACTTATGATTGTTTTCACATTTTAATAATAAGAAAAATGAAAATAAATAATAAATAAAGGGATGCAAAGCAAGAAGAAATCCTAGCATTTGTCAGCAATGGAGAATAGCTTTATTCACAAAAGGGAATTGTATTCCTTAATATGGCTTTGTCAAATATTTTTCTCCAATAAAAGATAAGTAAATATCAAAGCTTGTTTCTTAGTGAAATGCAAATTCATGGCTGCAAAAGTTGAGACTCAGACTTTTTACATGATGTACTGATACTTTTTAAGATTTCTGTTGCATTATACTGCACATAGAACAAATTTCCACTCTGTTTCTTTTCTTTTTTTTTTTTTTTGCGGTACTGGGGGTTGAACCCAGGGGCATTCTGACTCTGAGCTACACCCCCAGCCCTATTTTTTATTCTTTATTTTGAAACAGGGTCTCACTAAGTTGCGGAGGGCCTCACTAAGTAGCTGAGGCTGGCCACGAACCCCGATCCTCCTGTCTCAAGTCTCCCAAGTACTGGGTTACAAGCGTGCGCCACCACGCCCGGCTTTCCACTATGTTTCTTTAGTAGTTCTCATAGGTGTCAGTAGGAAATCGAGTACCTGATCTCATCTGAAGACAACTACATTGTAAGATGCTCTCTGTAAAAGGAGAACAAAATCCCGTATGACTAAAAAGTCAATGAAACATGCCACTAGCCAACTTTTTTCTAAGCAAATTTCCTTTAAAATCCCAAAGGTAGCTTTATATTAGTAAAATAAAGCATCACAAAATAGTTACTTGTGATACCAAACCACCAGTAGGCCAAAATGAACATTTTCACAATCCGAAGTGAAAGATAGGAGCAAGGATTTATAAAAATCAAGCCACCTAAGCTTCTGCTCTAGCCTAAAATTCTTGGCTATTTCAGGTAAAAGCATCATTTTCTACATTGTTTTCTCCAGTCTATATTTTCTAGCACTCAAATGGCTGCATACCTTCATGGAATTTAAAAATATTACTATAGTTTAGTGTCCACACATACATGTATGTGTGTGTATATATATATATATATGTGTGTGTGTGTGTGTGTGTGTGTGTGTGTGTGTGTGTTGTGTTTATATGTAAAACATCAGAAACAACCAAAAACATTTTGGGGGGAGAGTGGGACATGCAACATTTGATTATTTATAATTATTTAGCTTAAGTTTATAAAAACATTTCCAGACTTGCTGCAGACTTGCTGCATATTTAAATGCTTTTTTTTAATATACTTTCTCTGCATCCCTACAGATCTTCATAAACAACGAATGGCATAATTCAGTGAGTGGCAAGAAATTCCCTGTCCTTAACCCTGCCACTGAGGAGAAAATCTGCGAGATAGAGGAAGGAGATAAGGTAAGTTTCTAAGCACTGGTTCCATTTTATGCCAGGTCTCTGTTTCTCACCATTCTGAGCCCCCAAGCTTCATTGCAAGTTCAAGAAACGTCATGAAAATATGGTTCCTAAGGCCATCTGGAGAAATTCTCTAAGTTGTCTCTGGAAGGATACTCTGTAGTCAGGTAACGACCATGATTCTATGCTGGTGGAGGTTGTGGGACTTTTTTCATATTATTCTTCCTTGATTGTTATTCCATTGAAATAGTGTCTATCTTCATTACACAAACAGACTGCATAAGATGGAATTGATCATAGGTTTTTAGAAGGAAAGAAAGCCTTTATATAAAATAATTAAGTTGTTAGGTGAAACTAAAACAAATGTTAAAATGGGACTTTTAGAATAACATATAATCAGGTTATTTCATTAAAAATCATTGAGTTTATGTTAATCAATAATACATTTAAAGATTGAATTTTAAAGTGACTTAAATTGAATAACTAATTAAAAGTATTGTTTTAATAACAAAATAAAACCCAAATTTATTTAGTGACAATTTAAAAGTTCTAATTTAATTTAACATTTAAAGCAACCTTACGAAGAAGACACAATTTTTAGCTGTTTTTTTCCAAATGATAATAAAATGGCAAATAAAAAGGCTGAGTAATTTATTCAAGGCGGCATTGCTAATAAGTAATGAAATCAGCATCTGAATGTTGTACTTCTGACCCCACTGCCACTGGCAGGGTTACTGCATTACCTTGAGATTATTATAAAAGTAAGATAGGATACTATTAAATTACCTGAAGGGTGAAGAGAATAAAAAGCCCTCAGAATTTTTATCTGAACACATACCACAGTCTAATTTGAAATAATTGTTCTGCTCTCTAGCTGTCCAGATGTTACTAAGCTTTAAATCTCTGCAATGTAAGTTATAAAGAGATAAGTGTGTGTGTGTGTGTGTGTGTGTGTGTGTGTGTGTGTGGCGCACTGGGGATTGAACTCAGGAGCATTCTGCCTCCAAGCTACACCCCCAGCTCTATTTTATTTTTATTTTGAAACAGGGTCTCACTAGGTTGCTGAGAGTCTCACTACTTGCTGAGGCTGTCCTTGAACCTACGATCCTCCTGTCTCATCCTCCCAAGTACTAGGATTACAGACGTGCGCCACCAAGGCCGACTTAATTTTTTTTTTTTTTGAGGCATGAAAAGACTACTGGGAGATGAATGACATCATCGAAACCTAATGATAATATCATTCATGACACTATGTCTCAGTTAACTGTAACAATGTTCCTGTCCAGTTTCCATTCTTCTGTTACCTTAGCCTCAATCCATAAAATCACAAATCTCAAGGTACTGACTGGGTCCCACAGGTCAGTTCTAAGACAGTAATAAACCTGAGGGCCCTTTTTGGGTATTCCAGAGGTCCTGGATTCAGGTTGCAATATTATCAGCACAAAGTGAGACCCAGGCCTCACAGGGCAGGATTACAGAGTTTAGGCACAGGGGTCAACAATTTGAGAAGAAGACACAGAATAGAAAGGACTGAGTCATTCACTTGCAAATTTCACTTTCTGTATGCCCTTATGAGTTCACCCATGCATAAATTCTTACTCTGCTTCTTATTATCCCAGGGGAAAAGTCCACACACAAAGGCCCTTTATAATATCACTCAACCCTTCTTTATGGCTCTGTCCCAGGCCACCTCAGCCACCTGAGAGTTCCAACTGCACTATGATCAGTGTCTTCCCAAAGCTTGCCTGCTGGTCACTGCCTCTGTGCACATCCTCAGAGGGTCCACATTTGTGCTTACTCTCTTTGAACTCCTGTTCCATTTTGTATAAAATGAGGAAGTAGGAAATACTGGAGGGGTTAAATGAAACATACAAAGATCTGCAAAAGTACCAGGCACACAAAACCTCAGCCATGACAGAGATTCTTTCAAGTCTTCTCAAACCTTCTCAGATAGAATTGCTCGCTTTTGTGTCATCATCAAAATCATCATCAAATGTGGCATTTTCCTATAACCCTTGTGTTATATAGGTCTCGATTAATTAGCCTGAGACCATATGGCTAATGTAGATCAACACTGTACCTTGTATTCGTTTCTTCAGTTTCTGGTAATCAATGCAATTGACTGCATGCATGCGATGGAACATTCTTCTCTTCTATCAGCTTTGAACTTCCACATACCCCACATACCTCACCCTAGGAATCTACAACTTACCCGATCATTGACAAAGGCAGTGATTCTAAAAACGTGGTGTGCATCAGAAATTCCTGGAAGCCTTGTTAAGACATAGACTCCCATCCTTCCCTAGAGTTTGTTTCCCTAATGGTAGATTGGAGCCTGAGAATCTGCATTTCTGACAAGTGCTCAGATAAGACTGATATTGTTGGTTGGGGAGGAAGTGGGGAATACATTTGAAAGAACCACTGAACTAAAGAATGAAACGATAAATCATATATCAAGGATTAGCATTTAATAGAGGGCCTAGGTTTATTTGATTTACACATAATTGGACATATTCGTGGGGCAAAATGTCACAATTCAAAATATGTGTAGTGATCAAATCAGGGTAATCAGGGTAATTGGCATTTCTTTTTTTTTTTTTTTTTTGAGGTACTGTGGATTGAACCCAGGGGCATTCTACCTCCGAGCTACACCCCCAGCCCTATTTTTAATTCTTTATTTTTGAAACAGGGTCTCACTAAGTTGTGGAGGGCCTCACTAAGTATATCTCCTCACACATTCATAATGTTTTGTGTGTGTTTAGAGCCTGTGGACTCCTGTCTTCTAGTACTTTATAAAATATATAATTGATTATTATAAACTATAGTGACCCTATTTGCTGTAGAACATTGGAGCTTATTCCTCCTTTCTAACTGTACTTTGAACCCATTATTCAACCTCCCTCTCTCACCCCTTCTACCTCCTCTTCCTGGAAACCACTATTCTACTCTCTTCTTTGAGATCAACTGTTTTAGCTTCCATCTATGAGTGAGATCATGCCATATTTGTCTTTCTGTGCCTGGCTTATTTCGCTTAACATAATATCCTCTGGTTCCATCCATTCTGCCACAAATGACAGGATTATTTCATTCTTTTTATGGTTGAATCATATTCCATTGTGCATAGAGACCACACTTTCTTTACCCATTCATCTTCTTATATTCAGATTCCATATCTTGTCTGATGTGAATAGTTCTGTAATACACATGGAAGGGCAGGTACCTCTTTAACTGATCTCTTTTCCTTTGGATATATATTCAGAAATGGAATAGCTGTGTTATACGTTGATTCAACTTTTATTTTTTGAGGAACCTTCATACCATTCTCCATAATAACTGTACTAATGTCCATCCCTACCAAAAGTATGTAAGGGCTCCTTTTTCTCCACATTTTTATCAGCATTTATTTTGTTTTATTTTTTCGTTCTTATTGGTGCATTGTAATCATACATCAAGATGAAGTTCAGAGCAATAGAAACATACATGCACACAGCACGTGGTGAGCTTCCCTTCTGCCCCAGCGCCCACCCTACTCCCTCCCCTTCCCCGTACAGGATCTTGAGATCGGCAATGACAATATTTTATATGTATGTAGCATCAATTGAAGTGTTTCCTTCATTAGATCCATTCTGAGTAGGGTAAAATGGTATCAATCAAATGTAGTTTCGATTTGCTTTTCTTTGATAGCTAGTGATAGTGAACATTTGTATATTTTGTTCTGGGAAATGTTCATTCAGATCATTTTCCCATGTTAATTAGATTATTTGGGGTTCTTGCTATTGTTTCAATTGCTTATATAGTGTAGATA